>JASSUY010033755.1:7097-47765 GCA_032466535.1 Forpus xanthops
GTCTTGGAAGGCAGATGCAGGGACTGTGAGAATGAAGACCTTGGGCCCACTGTAGGAGAGGATCTGGTTCGAGACCACCTTAGGAACCTGAACTTATACAAATCCATGGGACCTGATGAAATCCATCTGCGAGTCCTGAAGGATCTGGTGAATGAAGTTGTAAGCCACTGTCCATCATATTTGTAAAATCATGGCAGTCAGGAGAAGTTCCCAATGACTGGAAAAAGAGAAATATAACCCCCATTTTCAAGAAGGGGAAAATAGGTGAGCTGGGGAACTACAGACCAGTCAGCCTCACCTCTGTGCCTGGCAGAATCTTGGAGTAGACTCTCCTGGAAGGCATGGTGAGGGAAATGAAAACCAAGGTAGTTGGTGACAACCAGCATGGCTTCACTAGGGGGAAATCTTGACCAACCAGTCCAGTGGCCTTCTATGATGGAGATACGGAAGTGATGGAAAAGGGGTAGAGCAGTTGATGTCATCTACCTGAACCTGTGCAAAGCGTTTGGCACAGCCCCACATGACATCCTGGTCTTTAAATTGAAGAGACACCAATTTGATAGGTGGACCACTCGGTGGATAAAGAACTGGCTGGATGGCAGAACTCAAAGAGTTGTGCTCAATGGCTCAGTGTCCATCTGGAGACCAGTAACGAGTGGTGTCCCTCAGGGATCGGTGTTGGGACTGGTCTTGCTCAACATCTTTGTTGGTTACATGGACAGTGGGATTGAGTGTGCCCTCAGTAAGTTTGCTGATGACACCAAGCTCTGTGGTTAGGTTGATACATTGGAGGGAAGGAATGCCATCCAGAGGGACCTTGGCACACTTGTGAGGTGGGCTGATGCCAGCCTGACAAAGTGTAACCATGCTAAATGCGAGGTCCTGCAGCTGTGTGAGAGCAGGCACAGCTACAGGTTGGGCAGAGGATGGATTCAGAGCAGCCCTGAGGAGGACTTGGGGGTGTTGGTTGATGAGAGAATGAACATGAGCTGTCAGTGTGCACTTGCAGCCCAGAAAGCCAACCATATCCTGGTCTGCATCAAAGGGAGTGTGACCAGAAGTTTGAAGGAGGTGATCATGCCTCTCTGCTCTCCTGAGACCTCACTCGAAGTACTGTGTGTGGTTCTCATGTCCTGAACATCAAAAGGAGATGGAACTGTTGGAACAAGTGCAGAGGAGGGCCATGAGGATGATCAAGGGACTGGAGCACCTCCCCTATGAAGATAGGATGAGAGAGTTGGGGCAGTTCAGCCTGGAGAAGAGAAGGCTGCATGGAGACCTCATAGCAGCCTTCCAGTATCTGAAGGGGACCTGTAGGTATGCTGGGGAGGGACTCTTCATGCGGGACTGCGGTGATAGGACAAGGGTTCAAACTTAAACTGGGATGTTTAGATTGGATCTGAGGAAGAAATTTTTTACTGTGCGGGTGTTGAGGCACTGGAATGGGTTGCCCAGGGAAGTTGTGTATGCTCCTTCGCTGGTGGTTGTTCAAGGCCGGGTTGGACAGCGGCTTGGGTGTCATGGTTTTAATGGGAGGTGTCCCTGCCCACAGCAGGGGGGTTGGACCTACATGATCTTAAGGTCCTTTCAAACCCTAACTATTCTATGATTCTGTGATTTAGTGGTAATATTATACATATAGGATATGGGAGTTATTTCAGGCCTTGCTAGTGGGGAATAAGAATTTTATTTTTGAGCTGAATGTCTTGCAGCAGATCAGCAGCACATTTGGGTAGCTGGGTTCAATGAGTGCAGCAGTGTGGGCTCAGTCTTGGTGGCTCTGTAGCTGAGCCAGAGATGTAATGTTTTGGAGGTGGTCACTGGGAGGAGGTAGGGGAATGCAGTGGCCTTCAAGGTCTAGTCTTTTGCTGTGTCTGACGACAAAAGTGGTGAGCTGTGAGGAGGCTGTTTATACACAGAGGAGAAATGCAGTAAAATCAGGCCAAGATTGAAATTTATTGTATAATCCACTATAGGAAATGTAAATTTGATACCCCTTTAGATAATGAATTTCTGGACTTTAACTAGAACTAATGAGGATTTTACAAATCACTGCTGCATTCCCTAGCTAAAGCAGAAATCAGTAAGCAGCCTGTAGAAAGTCCGTGTGCCAGTTAAGTCAGTATCTAATGTAATACTCTGTTTGCTGAGTTCATGTTTAGGTCATTGGTAGTGTGCTGACACTGAAGGATTGTTCTGGTATAATCTTATAATGAAAATTAGAAGAAATCTTATTTGATCAGGGAAAAGTATATCTCATAATCACAGAATACAAGGCTTGAAAGGACCTTAGGAATCATATGGTCCAGTCTTTCTAAGCAGAGCATGACATAGACTAGATAGTCCAACATCCTGTCAAGTCTAATCTTAGAGGTGTCCAATGTTGGGGAATCCACCACTTCCCTGGCGAGATTATTCTAATGGATGATTGTTTTCATTATGAAAAATTTTCCTTCTGAGTACAACCAAAATCTCCCTCATCAGTGACTTGTGCCCATTACTCCTTTCCCATGTGACTCCTTATGAAAGGGAAGTCTCTGTTTTTTTGCGGCCACCCTTTAAATACTTAAACATGGTGAGAACTTCTCCCCTAAGCCTTCTTGTCTCTAGGCTGGATAAGCCCAGCTCTCTCAGCCTTTCCTTATGTGGCAGGCTTCCCAGTTCTCTGATCGCCTCTCACTGGAAGCTGTCACTCAAATGTCTGACTTCTAGATGTTATGCAGAGCAATGCTAGAACAGAGACTATTGTGTTGGTGATCACTGGTCAGGTGGCTGAGCAGGCAGTTCTCATGAAATCTTAGCTCTATCCTGTGACAGCACTTTTCTACTCTGTTGTGCTGCAGGTGTGCAGCTTTGCCAAAGCTATGACTTTCGCAGGAACTAATGTCTTGTATTTCTTCTCTAGGCTTCCATACCCCCAGGCAGCTCAAGTTTTTGATTTGCTTCCCTCATTTTAGCCAATTGTGAACATGCTAAAGCTTGTCTCCCTGGTTTCCTGGAAAATATTTTTGGGTCATTGTATGCCTGGATACTCTTTCCAGCTTGTTTTGTTCAGTTTTACTCGGTTTTGGCTGGGTATTTGTAACCGAGTGTCAAGTGCATTTGATGAATTTTAAAGCTTCTGATCAACTGTTTGTATTTTCATCAGATTTTTAGTATCATTTCTCTTCAGGGACTTTTCTAAGTATCCAGATGTAATTTTTCTTAAATTTCAGGAGATGATTCAGCTTTGATTCTTTTCCATGGAAATCTTTGTGTTCCTAACACAGTGGTACTCCTTTCTGATGTATTTTAATAGATGGCTTCCCCATGATGAAGTCACTGTCCAAGCAAAGCAAGACTACTTTGTTTAGAATTCATTCTGCCTTCAGCTTGATAGTTGTCACTTACCTTCCAAGATAAAATAAATTGGATCTTTGAATGAATTAATTTGAATAAATGAACTAATCAGCAGGCATATCTCATCTGTAGAGCTGATAATACTGGAAGCTATTTATACCTGTGAAGTGAAGCTCTTCACTACTTTTATAGACACTGTTAGGATTAGAGCCCTCCCCAGGAGGTTCATGCCCATCTTAGTGGAATGTTTCTTTGCCCTGCCTGCTTGTTTCTGCACTGTGTTCCTGCTTTTGTGTCTTTGTGCCAACTTGCTGCCCTCTGTCAGCTCTGTTGTGATTGTTTTAACGCCTTGACTCTCAAGACAGGTTTAAAAATCACTTACGCCTTCCTCTTCTGTAGCATTGTTAAACCAGATCAGTTTCTGGCCCTGTTCATCATATGCTGTTAAAATAATCCCCCCTTCCAGTTCTAGCGGTGGATGTGGTAGTGCAGTATTGCAGAGAATTTTGTCTTCAGGTATCTTCATTTTATGAGATAGCTATTATAAGTATGTGAATCCTCTTCTGCATCTTGACCCTGTTGTTTACTGTTATGAGTAGTCTGCCTGTGTTTTTCTGTTTCTCCCCGTGTGTTTTTTCGGTTACAGTTGTAATGGGGTTTTGGTTTTTGGATGCTGGAACTGAAATAGTTTTGCTTGGGAATCTTTTCTGCCTGAGAAGTTTTCTAATGTAAAATTGGCAACAAAACCCCCTTAACTTCAAACTTCTTGATTTCCTTTTATTTTTAGGTGTTGACTTCACTTGTGACAAGACCAAGAACTAAAACTTTATTTTGAAGCAGTATTCTGTAGTGCTGCCTTTGATCTAGAGGTAGATAGTGCCTGACATCAAAAGTACCCTTGATCTCAGCAGGACTGAAATACTGCAATGCCGGAAAGCCTACAGTAGCAGTATTAAATACACACAAATTTATTGTGGGAAATTTAGAGCAAATATGTCAGTCATTTATCAGTGTAGTAGGGGAATGCTCAAAGGAATTAGTCTGGCACTTACAGCTTTAAAGTAAATTGGGTATGATTAAATAAATATTGACATAAATCTGCCTATTATCTCCTTGCAATGATTCACTTGTACCCAATCCTGGTATTACTAGTTAGGTTTTAGATGGCAAAGTTCAAAACTGGAGAAAGTAGTAAGTGGCAAAGATCTTCCTTAGAGCAGTTGCATTCCAAGGCTGTATGCAAGGACAAAGAATTTGACCAAGTTGTATAACTGGGCATATAAAATCAGTTTGTAATATCATAGCTTGCAGAGAAACAATCTGGGCACCATTTCCAGATTTTTCCTTCAGTCACCTGTGTTCTAGGAACTTAAATCTAAGCAAGTTTAATGTACAGCTTAAATCTGAACAGTGGCGGCTGGCCTGTGCCCTCCAAATATCAGTTCTTCCGTCAGCCCTTCATTGTTCCCATGTTAAGTTCTCCCCTCTGGCTTATTATGGTTAAGTTGGCAGCTTTTTGTTTCTGACCCGTGATTGTTTTGTGTTTAAGCTGGATCAGCTTACTGCTTGCTGCTGAATGTGCTGCTTCAGGAATGCTGTTATCAACTGATGGCTGCAAGAAGCCGAAGATGTAGAAGTGGTTTTCAGGCTTCCCAAATTTATGCATTTTGCACATGGCAGGAGTAGAAAAATAAATTAATTTTTGTTGTTTGGTAGAGAAAACATTAAAGAGCTTTTGCCACATATTTGGAACACTTTAAACTTGTGACAACAGCCTTACATTTCTGGCTAAACTTGAAACTTCAGAAATGTAGCTGTTAATGTCTTAAAAAGTTTAAGACCTTTGTAACTGCCATATCATAAATGAAAATACTTTTAAATAATACAAGTTACATTGTTTTAATCTGCTCCCTAATTTAATATTTCAGGGGGTTGCATAATATGCTGTATTGGATTCAACATAACTTGGGCTTTCCACTGTGGAAGGATGGTTAGCATAACACAGAATGCTGCCTGACCTTACCTTCACAGCATTTTATTTTTACCTTTAATATTTACTCTGAAGTGCTATAAAGTTGTCAGCTTTGTATTTGAATAAAGCAAAATATACTTTATATATGTAAATCTATACTTAATAGTGCTGTAATAGATGTACAGCCTTCCAAGGGTAAGAGTGCATTAATGTTTTTAATTTTTGTGCTTTCAGAAATCAGTAGAGGGATTAAAAATAGCTTAAAAGAAGTATTGAATTTAGCAATAGACTTAAGTGTTTGACCACTAGTGAACCCTTTGTTATCTGCAGTGCTTTAGGTCATATTTTCTGCAAAACATTCACATAGTCCTGCGTCTTCATGTAGCCAGAACTTGTGTGCTTCAGAGTTCTAAAATGCAGTAAATAATGCACAAATTTGCAAATTTAGAGGCTTGAAATAGTTAAATACTGATGTAATCTCCTTTTAAAGATGTTCTTGTATATGTACAATTTGGTGAGGAGATGGAAAAGAAAAGCATTAAGACTTCAAGAAGCTAAAACCCTTAGGAAAAAAAAAAAGCAAACATGCTAAAACCCTGTAGCATTCCTTTAAGACAGAGAATATGGTGCTGCCAGGAAGCAGTAATGTTAAACTGGGAAAGTCAGCCTGCATGCAGAAGATGGATGTTGAATTTCAAGACCCATTGTTCACAATACAGTTACACGAAAGTAGAGGTTGTTGCAGTTGCAGCTTAAATGATAACCAGTTAAAAAGATATACTTAACTGCAGAAGTCTTCTAACTTGCTCTTGCTAGCTTTGTGACTGATGTTTTCCCTGCTGCTGTGGAGAACCTGAATTCTTTTTGCCATGTCTCAGGTTGTATTTCACTTGAATCTGATAAATTGTTTGGCTGTCAGAAGTGGTACTGCTGCCCTGCCTCCTGCATTAGTCCACTTGTTCCTGTTGTCTGTGCTGGCACCAGGATTTGTGCTATTTGGGATATAATGTTGCTGGAAGCAGGATTGACAGAAATTAGTTCAGCACCAGTGTGACAGAAGAGCAGGAGATGTGGACTGGAAGAAGATGACAATCTGGTTTAATGCCATTACTAATCAAGGGAGTTAACTGTGATGGCTGCTCCCATGAGTATGGGCTTCCTTCTAAGGAGCCCTTAGCAAGTACAGGATACGTTTGCAGCTTTGGGTCTGTAAGATGTGGGAAAGAGGCTAAACAAATGTTGTCTTCCTTTTTTCCTTCCTCTTTCAGTCAGAAGCTTGGTTAAAGCAGTAAGGACGCTCATGCATGGGTGAGATGGGTGTTAAGTGCCTCTAACAGTTAACTTTTGCTAACTGTTGGAGGCACTTAATTTGTCTTTAGTGGATCTGTCAACTGTCTTGATAAGATCCCAGGCTACTCACTAGCATGCTAAATATGGGCTTAAGCTATTTTGGTTTAGAATGGCTTTTGAGAGGTAACTTGGGAAGCAGAGAAAGGACTTGCTTGTTTGTAAGCAGGACAGACCTATTGGTATCCAGCAGTAGGAGAGCATGAGAGGGCCCCATTTGTCCAAAATGTGAGTCATCTTTAATGCTTTAGACTGAGTAGAATATGTGAAAGATACTAATTAATGGTCACAGAAGCTTGTGGTTGAGCACTTTGGGACACTGCAAATGGGTCTTGGAAAGGCTGCTATTGCCTAGGTATTATAAGATAGTACTCGGAGAGAAAATGCTCCATTCCACTGTGAAGAACAATATTGTGGCTATTGGATAACTGTTCGTTTGTGGTTTTTTTTTTGGGGGGTGGGTTGGTTGTTTTTTTTTGTTGTTTTTTTGGTTTTTTTTTTTTTTTTTTTTTTTTTTTTTTTTTTTTTTTTTTTTTTTTTTTCTGCCAAGTGGGTGATTGTTAAAGAGAAAGAAGCTTCTGCCAAAGAAAAAAAAGAAACTGGATTTCTTTAACAGCTAGAACTGGCTTGCCCCAATTTATTTAGATGTTCAGAAAACACTTTAATTTCTACCGCATGCTTACTTTGAAAGAAGTACTTGTAATAGTCCTGCAGTTCTGACCCATTGTCAAAATTACTTGGGAAAAGGAATGTTTAGTTGCTAGGCATCTTAAATGAGCTTTTTCACCTGATGACAACATATTTTTGGTAGTTGTGCAATAACTGGACTTGACAGAAGAATTGGGACTGAGCTGATGCTCTGTTCCTATACATCAGTTTGCTTACATCTTTGGAACAGCATTTCTCACAGAAATGTAGTTTTCTGTCTTTGCAGGGGGTAAATACTGTTTCAAAAGTAAATATCAAATGAAATACCAGGAGTGGCATTCACTTTGAGATGAGTTTCTTTGCTTTTATAGTTTGAGCTTCATCGTGACTGATTTTAGTGAGTGGTTTTACATACTGCCTTTGAAATAGAGCAGTCCTTATGTGTGATCTTCAGGCTTCGGGGGGATGTAATCATCTGCTGAAGTCCGCTTGCATGCAAGTGATATAAGTGCATGCAGAAAGTTGTGTCAAGATTTAGCAGGGGAAGACTTAATGCAACACAACATATGACCCTAAAGAATTGTTTCAAACAACTGTTTCTTATCAGGGATGCAAGCTCCTCTTCTAAGTATACTGCTTTGAAGTCATGGTTAGCTTTCATTTGCCATGCCTTGCTTGCTGCAAACTTAACTTTTTCCTTTCAGAGTCCCAAAGGGGGAATTGCACAACAAAGTTAAACAGTGTCAGCCATTAAATGTGTAAGGAAAACTAAGTAAAAATGGATCTTGAAGCAGAAGGGTTTAGACTTTACTTATTCATATTTCTGACATATGTTGAAGTATTTTCTTTTTAAAGATAGGTTTGTTTGAGGGTTATTTCAGAGCAGTTCTCCTCCTCTGTACCTCTGCTCCTGTCTGTTCCAGTGGCAGTCAAGGTGATGTTCCAAGTACCTCTAATCAATCTTGGCTTCAATCCTTGCTTTAGGCTAGTCCTCACTGTGCAGGTTAGAGGTCAATATCTATAGTAAGGCATCTGTTCTTACTTGTAGTAGTAATAATATGATGTAACCTGATGGTAATAGGTAGCTCTGAGAAGTGCTGTATCACTTCAGTAATGGTAAAGGACAAAGGAGTGCACTGAAACACAACCCAATGCTTATTACCCCTTTGTCAAAAGCAAAAGGAGGGTCTAACTTGGGATAAATAGTATAATATTGCATTTAATGCATTGTTTGGAAATGTATTTGCTTTTGCTAGCCCTTCTTTCAGTGGCTATGTTGATATATGGTCTTTCTTTTCTAAGGTGAGTCAGGCTACTAATTGCTGTTGGTGTCTTACATGTATACAGCCAGTTCAGAAATCTGTAGCATCAGGAGAGCATGTTTGACCTTTGTCTTGATGATCATTAAAATTACTGTGCTAACCACTTTCTTCCTCAGCTTAGTCCAGGAGCTCAATAATGAAATACAGTTAACTAAACAACTGTCAAAGTTTAGTTTTTAAATATCCATGAAACTGAGAGGAAAATGATGATATGTAAGAAGTAAAATAACTGCAGTGTAAGCATGCTGCTCTGAACTGTCCAGGGACCACTCATGGGCATAAGCACAGCTGTAATTTTGTGGCTGTAGTAGACTGAGACTGGAATGTATAATTCTAGAATAGGACTTTTTTCCTATAAATTACTGTCTTTGTAATACAAATAGAATTACTGTTCTGTATGTATGTAAACCAGATGTACAGATGAAATCAGCAGACTGCTATTGGGGAGTTCAGTCTACCAGCATTGTGGTACTGACTGTCTTTACTCAGTACCCCCAAGTACCTGTGTTCTTAGCACTTCCACAGTATGTCTTCCCTCAATTCTTTAAAACCTGTTCCATCTCCCTTCAGGAGACTTAAATATTCCATTTCTTCTTCAGAAGGCATGTGCTTTGGAAGGAGTAAATCCTGATACAACAGTGGGTACAAAGGAACTGTAGCAGACTGACCACCAGTCAGAGTATGCGTCTCTTGGATGGTTCATTTTCTGCTTCCCTGTCAGAGGAAGGGCTCCCTGTCCTGGCACTCTCTGTGCTTTGCTTCATATGGAGGCCAGGGTGGTGGCATAGGGCAACCAACTGCTGCTTCCTGCTTCTCAGGAAGTCAGAAAATGTTGATTTTGGTTTTTCTCCTCTCATCCTGTGCTGAGTAACTGAGTACCAACTGTGTGACACAGCTTTTGTTTCTGCTCCTCTGAATGCTCTGTCCCAGGACAGTCTGTTTGCAAAATGATAGAGATGAAAATCCCACCTCTGCTACAGTTCATGGGCTTTGGTGAATCTGCTGCAAACAGTAGTGACTCAAATTTGAATCTGCAAGTTTAAAATGTGTAAGACAGTCAGATGATGTGGATTAAACTAAGGAAGTTCTAGTAGGGCTGAACTATCCAGTTCATACAGGCACACCAGCAGACATGATGTTTCTTGTGCCTTTAAAAGGTAAATGATTCTATTCTTGGGAGTCCTAAACCATAATAAAACTATTATACTTTTAGTCAGAATTTAACTCTGATTGTAACTTTGCTCTGTGGGGCACTTCTGGTTTTACTATCACTGGGACTCTTAAAACCCTTTCTTTTGCTAATTTAGCCATGTGTATTATTCCTTTAGGATCAAAGTGTTTCTGTATCAACACCATTGATTTTTGCTTCTGCTTACTAGGCTGTGAAGATATTATCGCAGAGAGCATCTCACTAGACACCTTAATTGCCATACTGAAGTGGAGCTCTCAACCATACGGTTCCAAGTGGGTACATCGCCAAGCACTACATTTCCTCTGTGAGGAGTTTACCCAGGTCATGACTTCAGATGTCTTCTATGAACTCAGCAAGGACCACCTGCTCACAGCTATACAGTCTGACTATTTACAGGTAACCCGCAGAGCGGAATAACGGTGGTCCTGCTTGAAGCAGGATATGTTGTACCATTACTAGAAGCGCTTGGGAGTAGCTGACTTTAAATAGTAGGCGATGGATTTGCACGCACACTAAGCAGTGCTTTTGTCATATGTAGAAAATGAAATTGAAGTAATTATTAAGGAGACTTCAGTTCTTGGGTTGTAACACAACCCAAAATGGTTGTGGTATGTGCTGTTGCTTAGAAGCCTAATAATGGCTTAGAAATGGCTTCAAATTATTTTAAAGCATTTCTGAACCTAACATTTGCTTTGCATGTTGTAGTGTTTTACAGAATTGTGGTGGTAATTTTGCTGTAACATCCATCCTATGGATTAGCAGTGGGAGCTAATAAACTAATGATCATTCAGGAGGCTTTATTTATTGTTTTGGGGAGATATAAAAATATGTTTTCTGATGAGTATTGTACAGTTTCTTTCCTTTTCTTGTTACATTCCTTCTGTGATTGAGTGGCTTTAGGGAGAGGCAGATTTCTGGGGAGATCTTTATAAAGGACCAGTCTCCTATAGCTTAAAGATGACTGGATATTTTTTTTTAATTGTATCTGTCCCAATCTTACCTTTTTTTTTTTTTTTAATTATTTACATTTCAAATGTTACATCTTACTGAAAGTGTTAAGTTGAACATTTTGGGGATTACGGGAACAGTACTGTTGATCTTCCATGAGCATGTGTACTATGACTAAATTTCCTACCCTAGTCATTAAGAAATTACATAGATAAATCTAAATTTTTTGGTACATAATTTTTCCTCTGAAACTGTTGAGTGGGTAACATATGTATGTAGGTGTGAACAAAGCAAAGTTGTTTTTTTTTCTATATTACTGCAAATCTTTTCCTTCACCTAGCTGTAATTTAGTTGGCTTGATTATTTTTATTGCTTCCCATTCTGTACAAATCCTGAACTTGTAATATTATAGAAATCCAAACACCCAGTTTCAGAACTGCCCCTTTTAATTAACTTATATTGTTGAAGTTTAATACTTGTAAGTTTTCATGCTAGACAACTTTTTTTTACTTCTGTAGAAATCCTCTCGTCCCCCATTCCTAGGGATTCAGTGACATGAATCTAGAAGTCATGGTGGTGTTATGCCAGTAGTGTTACTTTAAAACATGTGGAGGAAGTGGTATAGGAGATCATAAAGTACAAATACTTTTTGTGTGTGTGTGTGACATTAAGCTAAGCAATGTATAGATTACTGAATTTCTCTTTCTGTTAGGCAAGTGAACAAGATATTCTTAAATACCTGATTAAATGGGGAGAGCACCAGTTGATGAAGAGAATAGCAGATCGAGGTAAGGATCCTTTAAACCACAGTAGTAAACTACATGAACCAAAACATATGGAAATTCTTTTTGTGGGTAGTCTGTAACTTAAGGAAATTTTCCTCATGTACTTGGTTTGTTGTATAGTCAAAACTTAGCAAATGTACTTATTTTTTTTAAAGATTTCTGTTCTCTAAATAGAATCGTAGAATAGTTAGGGTTGGAAAGGACCTTAAGTTCATCTAATTTCGACCCCCCTGCCATGAGCAGGTTCACCTCCCACTAAACTGTGCCACCCAAGGCTATGTCCAACCCGGCCTTGAACACTGCCAGCGATGGAGCTTTCACAGCTTCCCTGGGCAACCCATTCCAGTGCCTCACCACCTGCACAGTAAAGGATTTCTTCCTCAGATCCAATCTAAACTTCCTCTCTTTAAGTTTGAACCCATTACCCCTTGTCTTATCACTAGAGTCCCTCCCCAGCATCTCTATAGGCCCCCTTCAGATATTGGAAGGCTGCTATGAGATCTCCATACAGCCTTCTCTTCTCCAGGCTGAACAGCCCCAACTTTCTCATCCTATTTTCATATGGGAGGTGTTCCAGGGAGCTTGGATTGTTTAGCTTCAAGAAGGAAAGGCTTGGGGGCATCTCTGCAAAGTCTACAAATATCTAATGATGGGAAGCACAGAAAATAGAGCCACACTTTTCTCTTGGTACCCAGGACAGGATGAGAGGCAGTGAGGCATTGACTGAAGTACAGGAAATTCTGTTTAAACACAAGAAACTGAAGATGGTCAGACACCAGAACAGGCTTCTCAGAGATCTCCATCCTTTGGAGGTATTAAAAAATCCAACTGGATGTAGTCATGGGCTACTTGCTCTACCTGGTATAGTTAGAGGGTGGTGACTGTGGCCAGACCAGACTTCTAGAGGTGCTTTCAACCTCAGACTTTTAAGTCTCATTGGTTTCTGTTGTCTCAGAGTTATTTTTCTTGTAATTAATTCATCAACTAAAAAAAAAAAAAAAACTACCCTACAGTACCTTTTACTTTTCTGTGCTCATGCAGGCTTCTCACAGTAGTCTTATTCTTAGTTTACTGTGTCAGCCTTTCACTTCAGTTTTAGTAGGTTTCTCCCACAGAAATCTGTGATCGTGAGAAACAAGTCATTAAGTGGCATCACTGTTTTTCCTGAAGCAGACATGAATGTATTTTTATTCCTTCAGATGCATATTATCACTGCAGTGGTAACTTCAAGGGCAGTCTCACGTGTTGGATGTGGGAAGTAGGTTAAATATGTTTTTTCCCAAAATATATATTCCCAAATTACAAATGCAAGTAGTTTGTAGTTCATCCTCACCCCAGAGTCTCAATCAGATACTGTTAACTGCTTTGCAATACAACTTGTCATGAGCATGTTAAAATGAGCGCTTTTAGTGATCTAATATTAACCTTTTTTTAAAGGTTTTCCAAGTGCTTGTCTTCAGGCATATTGGGATGTAATGGAGACAGTTAAACAGTAATGGACCTGGGCTTGGAGAGAAGCTGCTCATTTGGAATAATTGCATTTCCTCCTGGCCTGTGGTGTTCATTTCTCTTTTCTGGGGCATTAGATAACATGATAAAGCAAAGGCAGAAATAAGAGCTACATCAAGTTCTGTCCGACTGGGGCCAAATACAGTCTAGTAATTTGATCTAAATTCCTCTGCAACAGTCCTGATTTTGCAGCTCTGAATATGTGGTGGTGTCAGTCAAATACTGGAAAGCATTAGAAATTGTAATGGGCCATGGCCAACACTTGAGCTGCCTGTACTAAAGGGAGGATGGGTATGTTTGGCAGGTTTCCTCAAAGAGTGAAGCTAGTTGAATTCAGATTGGGCACAATACCTAAATTAGAGGTGAAAGTACTTAGCTGGGGAGGGAGAATGACCTGAGTGTGTCATCAGTTGTCATCTTGTGTTCGTCCAAGGCAAAGATCCCCCTCTTGACACAAATAGGTGTCCTGTGACAGAGAGCAGTTTGAACAGGCTTACAACAGTTGTTGCTAAAGGTGGGTTACACAAGGAGGCTAGAATAATTTATCCCAGTGGACATTTCAGGCCTTAATTTGTGGAAAATAAGTCTCTGAAAACTGCTGGGGGAAGAGAGAGGAGCTGCAGGAGAGGGGGTCCCTTGGGGGAAGTGCTTGTGTTTTCATAGCATAGCCCTTGGTAGAGCTTTATAAACATTTACCTCAAAACAGTATTTTTGTTTTTTCTTCCTGATTTACACTTTGAAACTGACAGCTGTGCAAATCACCCATGCTTCTGTAAGCTGAACCTATCTCTGGGTATTTTATAACAGATTTTAAGGCATGAAATAGTTTTGTAGAACAACTCTGATAAGCACTGTTGATTTTAAATTAAAATTAACTTTCTATAAGCCATATAACTGCTGCCATCTTATCTAAATTTTTTGATGTTAACTTAGTATGTCTTGTTCTTTCCCACAGAACCGAATTTACTCAGTGGTACTGCTCACAGTGTGAATAAAAGAGGTGTGAAGAGGCGAGATCTTGACATTGAGGAGCTGAGAGAGATCCTGTCTCCACTTTTACCTTTTGTTCGCGTTGAGCACATCTTACCCATGAATAGTGAAGTACTGAGTGATGCAGTAAGTCAGCAGTCTCATATGAATACTCTCTCTGGGTTCTTTGTAGTTCAGATTCTACAATGTTCAGGGTATTCTTTAAGTATTAGCTCATAAAATGTTATCTCTGAGTAATACATGTATCATTCTTCTGGTTTCATTTTCTGTTCTTTAAATCTGTCAGAAGGCTAAAGAAAATTCAAGTGTAAGGAGTCAGTGTAAGAAATGCATTTCTTGCAAATTTTAACCATTTGTATTAAAACCCCATAAAACTCTTTCTTGATTCTTGAAGATGAAGAGAGGCCTGATTAGTACTCCTCCTTCAGACATGCTACCAACTTCAGAAGGTGGAAAATCAAATGCCTGGCTGCGGCAAAAAAATGCTGGAATATACGTGCGGCCAAGACTGTTCTCACCATATGTGGAGGAGGCGAAGGTAATAATCATTAGCAGCACTTGACTATTGCTAAATCGGAGTTATCGGGGGTTCTGTAAGCAGGGAAGGATTTTGGTATGTTTTGTCTCTCTTTGCATGTACTGGCATAAAATACTAACGTTTTCAATTTAACAAGACTTACAAGATTGATCATCAGGCTCAAGTCTCTAGAACTGGTCAGAAAAAATTTCAACAAAATTTTTTTTTGTCGAAATTGAAATGTTTGTGAGACAGATCTTGATGAAATTCCACCGGAAACAAAGCAGCGTTCTGAGGGAAACCTCCCTGGTTTCCAGCCAGTTTGCCGGCCCAGCTCCTCGGCAGCCCTCCTGGCAGGCGGATGGCAAGGTGAGAGCCTGAGAGTCCCAGTTTGCAGCTAGTCAGCAGCCTTGGTGCCAGGTCTTTCAGGCTCCCCAGCTCTCACCAGAGCTGGGTGGAGAACTCGTATTCCACTCGGCAGAGGACTGATGTTTCATCATCTTGTTTGAATCGGAACGTATCCCAAATTGTTTAGATCCTCCGCAAAATGGAATAAATATCTCGTGTCCAATTTGACTGAAGTCCTTTGTGTCCTGCTCAGGCAGTAGTTTCCCTATTTAATATCTTGCATGAGGACTGTCAAACTGACGATCTCATAGTGTCACTGATGGCGATGTTTGGTGACAGGGTGCAGATGCCTCTTTGTGGGGCAGAAACATGCTGTATTCTGTTTGACATTGAATGAGAGCCTTGTAAGTCACTCATAGCACTACTTTGGGCAGCTCTGACTTAAGTCAAGTGCAGGTATCTGCAGAGCAAGAGGATTAGGTGAAGCTGTGCACATCCACATCGCCTACAGCCTCTGACCACTACTCTGGTGGATGCAGAGCTTTTGGCCTGTGCCCAAGAAAGAAAATGTTTATAAGGGCTTGAGTTGTTGCCAATATCCTTTTTGAGGGGAGGGGAGAAATCAAACTACTTTGCATTTTGGACACAGAGGTTACTGAGCACCAGGTGGCAGTGAAGCAGCAAAGGAAGACTAG
The DNA here is from genome assembly GCA_032466535.1 of Forpus xanthops. Classification (NCBI taxonomy): domain Eukaryota; kingdom Metazoa; phylum Chordata; class Aves; order Psittaciformes; family Psittacidae; genus Forpus; species Forpus xanthops. The sequence goes on from JASSUY010033755.1 coordinate 22,710, forward strand.
CCAGTTCAAACTTGATCTTCGTATCTTGAGTTGTTAAAATTAATAAAAATGTATTAAAGGACATGTGATAAAAGGTTTGACTCTTTCAGCTTTCAGTTTCATGGTATGGGAGTGCTTTAATAGTTATTTTCCAGTAAAAAGTATATTCTAAATTCTCACGAATTCTCCTCCCTCATCGCGAATCCTATTTGTTTCTGTTAGTTTTGTATTATGCTTGTTTTAATCTTTTTAAAAGCATCATTAGCTGTTTAAGCTTAGAGGGAAGACTCTTATTACCTGGTAGCCATATTCCTAGTCAGTTTCATTATTGTGAAATGCAGAAATTGCAGATGAGTGATCGCTTATTTGCTTTACTCCTCTGTTAGCCTTCCATTTTTTGTAATATATCTGTTTAACATTAAATGAGACTCTTGAAAGGGTATGGTAAATCCCTTTCTATTCTTTAAGATGTCTCAGGGAAACACATCTCATTCTCAGACTCATGCCTGTACTCAGGGTTGAGACCTGTAGGCAGTAATTGTCTGAGGGTGTCCAGAGGATCTGGCCTCAAGAAGGTTACCTCTGATCACACAGGCACAAAGTAACCTTCCCAAGCTTCATTCACCTGCCTACTCTTAGTTTGGGAACTCAACTTTGGTCATGACTGGAAAATGAAAAAGGAATACTGTGGAGAAGCCACATACTGTTTAGGACCCGGAAAAGTTAAGAGTTTAGGCCTTGCTAGACTTGTGATGTCTTAACCGCATTTGCAGCAGGTCCTGGTGGGTCCATGTGGGCTGTGTGTCTTCATGAGGGCTCTGATGGCTGTCGTTGCAGTCGGTTCTGGATGAGATGATGGTGGAACAAACAGATCTTGTTCGTTTGCGGATGGTTCGAATGTCCAATGTGCCCGACACCCTTTACATGGTGAACAACGCAGTGCCGCAGTGCTGTCATATGATTACCCACCAGCAAGTTAGCACTAACCAGTCCAGTCCTCCTTCAGTGATAGCCAACGAGATCCCAGGTAAGGCTGCTAGATCACTTGCAGTGCTGATTGCCCTCATATGAGTGGATGGGAATTGGGACCGAAGGGAGTGAATGTGAATTATTGAATGTTATGATCTCCTCACAGAGTATTACTGTACCACTGGGGCTGTTTCCCACCCAGTCTTTGGCTTTGGTCTGCTTTGAAGTCATGAACTGTTTTCAGATGGCATAGTAAAGTAGTTAGAAAATATACTACTGGAGGGGGTAGTATCTTAAGCTGCGCCAGCTGAGCAATCTGAAAAACCTTGCACTGGGTAAACTTGGTGTAGAACACTTGATGGAGCCTCTCACTCTGTTCTCAGGGTGTTTCTCTGTATTCTACAATTGGTCATCCAAAATGGGTAGGATCCAGAAGGCTGGAAAACGGTGAAAGACTGATTTGTTTTAAAAATAAAACCCAGGGGAGCATAACTTGTAGGGCAGTCAGCTTAACTCAGTTTGGCAGAAAAATACTGGGAGTAGGCACTCAAAACAGACTTTTTCTTTTGGGGTTTACCCAATACACTTTAGCTTTGAAGTCAAACCAACTTTGTTCCTTGTGCAACAAGAGTAAGTTTTTATAGTTGGAAGTAAACAGAGCCTCTTGACTTCAGAATACTTGTGTGGCTTTCCCCATAGACAAGCCAGGGAAATAAAGTCATAAAACTATTGTAATGTATTTTATCATTTGTGTATTTGGTCTTTCAGTGTCAAACTGGAATAATGTGCCAGGTGGGATTCCCAAAGCATCTAGCTCTTCTCATCTTCTCCCCATTCCAGTAATACTCAGCATGCATAGAGAATACACTGGCAAAACTTGCAGCTGATGGCAAGTTGGGGGAGGGTCAGTGGATGTTTGGGAGGGCAGTCAACATTATACTGTTCCACAAAGAGCAACTGTTACACTAAAATACAAAACCAAGTGTATCACAAGGCATGTGAAGTAGTTTGGACTTGGAGTATTGTTTATCCCTTTACATGACCACTCTGGATCAAGTTAAGGACTTGTCCTGGTCTTATATTCTTATTCCAGCAGTTGCCAGAAGTGTGAGCACATAAGGAAAGTGTGCCAGAAAAAGCACATAAAATAATTCCCTGTAAAATTCTCTGTGCTCTTCAGCACTTGCAGCTCAGAAATGTCCTGTGATGGTTGGTGTTTCTGTAGTTAGTAGTTTTAAATGCATTTTTAATCCATGAGCTTATGCAGCCTTTTGTTAAACTTTCAGAAACCACTTTTACATCAAAACATCACTTTTCAGTAGATTCTATGATATGGTTCAGCTTGTGGGTCTGTAGAAAAGCAATAAGGATGATTTGGTACCAAGACAAGTCATCATCCTCCCTCCGCCTCACAAGTCCCCATTTTATATCTCCGTATAGCTCTTTGTATATCTATTATGTTTCTCTTCAGTCAGCTGCATGGAAAGGAACTAGATAAAGTATTTTTACAGATGCTAGAGCAGGGTAAAAATAACAGGTTTAAATTGGTGCAAAAGAATGTAAGTTCTTCAGTGTTAAGAAGATTGGAAACACTGTTAAATACTGCAATGAGTTTCCTAGGACGATCTGTGGAAATGTTCTGATCTACTTGTGAATTGTAATTTTGGAGAGACTTGATAAAGCCTAAATTGAGCTTCTGGAAGCTTCTAATTATTTAGAAACTTAGAGCTGTGGCATCTCAACAGTATGTTACAGTGCTCAGACTTTATCCCTTCTACAGAAAAGCATGAATGTACTCACCATGAATTGAATGTGAAGTATTTCATCATAGGATGTGACTTCAATAACACTTTGCTTGATCTTAGTTGCCAAAGAAGTTGAGAAGGGCAACAGGTTCTCAAAGGTCTCCCATTTTGCAAAAGTTCTTGTTTGAAAAAATCTGTGGTTTTTTGCAAACATGAGACATCTTGACCAATCCAAAACTCCCCTACAGCTGGATTCTGTACAACTTAACATGTAGGAATTACTGCTAGCCCTTGGATTTGAGCATGGGCGTGAGCACAGGTATTGTGTCCTGGTAGCTGCCTTTTTGCTTAGTTCTGCGATTAAGGAAAAGATTTGCCAGTGCCTTCTGCTAGGAAGGGTGGATGGAGCCAGTTAGTCTGAGGAGATTCAGGCATGTGCCAGACCTATAACTTGCACAGGAATCTATCCCAAAACATAGAGCACAGGAACTGCTGGAGGGAGAGCTAGGCAACATCATCTCCTTTCCCCTTAGGCTGGGCTCTTAGGGCAGGGGGGTCTTTGCATCTTAGGTGTTCTCTGTCTCTTCCTTGTACTCGCTGCCCAGAGACTGTATTGACATAAATGCTGATGGCAGCATGCCTTAGTACTGCTCTCGCAAAAGTACTGTAACGCAAGTTCAGTGTCTGCTGAATTTTGCTCTGCTCTGAGGCTGGGTTCTGCAAGTAAGTGGGTTTTCTTAGGTATGTTCCAGTTTCAATTGGAATTAAAAATCCTGCAACTGACTTGGTGGAATTTTGTCCTATATATGTTATCTCTCTTCTGTGTGTTTCAAGTGAGTAATAGTAAAACATCGGAAACTGACTTGTGTTTGAGAAGACAGCACTTTTTGATTAAAAGCTTGGCTCATTTTTATGCCTGCAGTTTTGGAGAACTGTTTCAAACTCCTCTAAAATATTTTTTCAGTGTTAGCAAAATGCTGGTTGTAGCTAAACATCTGACCGCTACAGCAGGATTTTTTAGAACAATGGAAGTGCGTGGAGGGTGGTGTGCAACACTGATTTCCAAGCCTTGAAAACTGCATAGAATTGATTTCTGCCCACCCCCTTGCCCAGATACAGGAACTCAGCTGGGAGGACAGGGGGAATATTTTACTCTACTTACACTTATCTTTCATGTACCGATGTAAACTTTGTGAAACTGGGACCAGTTGTAGTTGCATGGTGTTGGGGTTTTGTGTTCTCTATAGTGCACATACCTTTTCACACTGCTCCTACTGTTTGATCCAGTTGATTTTTACGAGCTTTCATTATGGACATCTGGCCATGGTAATATGTAACACTTGTAAAGCTGATAGAGGATCAGATACCAGCATTTTTGTTTTCTGAGGTCTGGATTCATCTTCTATTACAAGATACACATTTTCCTGAGGACAGAAAGACCACAGAGGAATATCATCCATCATCAAGCAGCAGCAAGGAGTGGCATGAGAAGTTTTGTAGCAGGATAAATACCCCAAATTATACATGCTTTCCTTTTGGGAAGTTTTTTTATGATTATTTAAATATGGCTGCATAAAACAACATAATTTTAACAGGTTTGTGTTGGCTTACAGTTTGTCTAACTTTTTTAGAATGCTCTGTCTCTAGTTACGTACTGGTATTATGGTCTAATGATTACAGAATTCCACGAGAAGTATGAAGTGTATGCCAAAGAAAATCAGTGAGTTCTTGGCCTGTAGAATTCATGAGGGAACATTCAGTTGTTGTTTCAGATATCCTGCCCCTACCTCAAACCGTGACATTCCTCTATCATGAGGGGCTTACACAGAAGGCTCTATTTGTGGCTCGTTCTAGCAGAAGCTGGAAAAATGGTTTATGTTGTTACCATTTGTATGATATGTGTTATCCCATGTGGCTTAGTGATGCTCCAGGGAACATGTGTCAGTCAAGCTGTTCTTGGCAGTGTGCTACTTAAGAAACAAACAGGTCCAAGTCAACATGGTGGGTTTTTCCTTCAGAATTAGATCTGACCCTTGCCATCAAACTTCCCGTGTCTCAGTTCAAAAAGTAACCTCGGTTACCCCATTCTGTTCTCTGTCCCTCTGCAGTTCCCAGTCTCCTCACTGTGAAGGAGATGATCAGACGGCTGCAGGAGCTGCGCCACACGGAGCAGGTGCAGCGAGCATACGCTCTGAACTGTGGCGAAGGTGCCACAGTCAGCTATGAGATTCAGATCCGTGTGCTGCGGGAGTTTGGGCTCTCTGATTCTGCTGCTGAGCTTCTGCAGGTATGAGCATGGCTGTGTAAGACCACACAGAATCATAGCATCAACCAGGTTGTAAAAGACCTTTAAGATCATCAAGTCCAACCTTTACCTTAGGGCTGACATAGACTTTGGGGACAAAAATTGGCTGAGGAGGCAGATATGTAGATAACTGTAACGAGAAATCTAGTTCATGATTTATTCTTGAAGAGAAAAAGTCTTAACTAATACAGGTAGATCTGCACAGTATGTATCAGGACTGGGAGACTGGAAGTCTCACTTCTGTTTGTATGCTGCCGTTAAAGCAAATGCAGTTGTTGGTCATCTTATTCACAAGGTGAATCTGATACTGCTTGTTTTTAAAAAAAAAAAAATAATATATTCTATGGTAGCTGTAACCACCTCAAGTGCTGGTGAGGTTTTGGGTGGCATAACTAGCCTGCTCCAGTACTAGCAGGTTCCTAGATCTAATGCATGTTAGTTTGAGATTTTTTTTAGGTGAATTCCTACCTTTTGTTACATGCTGGGTTGTTTTCCATTGCAGAATCCTCACAAATTCTTTCCTGATGAGCGATTTGGGGATGAAAGCCCACTCCTGACAATGAGACAGTCTGGACGGTGCCGTGTTAACAGCACTCCCACTGCAGAAACCATGTTTACAGAACTGGACTCTTTTGTGGCCTTCCATCCACCATTGCCCCCTCCTCCACCTCCATACCACCCACCAGCAACTCCTATTCATAACCAGTTCAAAGTGGGCTGGAAACAAAGGGTGCCAAGTCAACATCCCTCCCGTTCTTTTTCCTACCCATGTAACCACTCGCTGTTCCACTCCCGAGCTGCCCCCAAGGCTGTGCCGCCTGTCTACTTGCCCAGTGTGAAAGCAGCACCGCCAGATTGCACAAACACTACGGGTCTGGGGCGGCAGACGGTGGCTGCAGCCACGGCGGTCATAGCAGCTGAGAAGCAAGTAGTAAGTATTACGACTTCTTCTCCCTATCTCTGGCCAGTCAAAGTAGCGTATAGAGAGGAGCTGGAGAGAATTCTTATGATAAGGTAACTTGGGTTTGTTAAATAAACGGGCATCTTCATTGGTTAGGAAAAGAGTTTTCTACCCAACTGGCTGCCAGCATTCTGTATCCCAAAGACATGGCCTGATCCCTGGGAGAGTGAATGTTCCAGGGGCAGGAGCATTTTGGAGGGGGAAGTGAGATGTGTGGATATTCTAAAAAAATGAGTTGCTCTACGTTTAAGCCGAGTATAAGTCCGCTTCAGTAGTGCACTGGGTGCTCTGGTTCATGAGTGGAAATAGTGATGAAACTTTGTCTGTTCAAGGTAAGTAGCGTTGAAGCAAGCAGATGTGTGGAAAGGGAACCTGGTGAGGATGTGAAGGCCTTGGCTGAGAAAGTTAAGATGCATAGGCAAGCAGAAGCTGATAATTGCAAATACAAAGGGGTTTGTTACAGCATTTAAAGAGAGTCATCATAGCTGCTGTGATGTAATGAAAACAAACTACAATATACTGAACAAAGGCATAGCTTTGGGAAGTACATGAAAGCTGAATAAAGCATTTTAAAATGTATTTCTGCAGTGAAAACACAGTTTCAGTGCACAGTTGTGTCAGGTTGGAAATGTGCTGCTTAGGTGGGATTTGAGCTGGAGTAATTAATGGAAGCAGGAATCTTCTCACTTTTTTTTTTTTCTCTTTAGCAGTTGTCCTAAACATATTGCACACCTTTTCTGTTTTAGGATAAAAATATTTAACTTCAAATGAGAATTGTTTGATGTTTGTTCAGGGATGGGTTTTGTTGCTTGTGTGTCTCTTGATACTGATTTCACTAAGGAAACTGTGTAGCGATCTCTTCCACTATGGAAATGTTTCTGATAGAATGTTTCTGTAAAAATGCAAAGAGAAGCATAGCCTTAACATGGGTGATACTTCCGTGTTTTGAGGTACTGGTAATCAATGATTCCGAAGCTTACTGACATCAGAAATGATAAATGCAAGTGGGAACTTCAACCCTCCTGTCAGGAAGACTGCAATATGCTTGTCTTGCTGCAGGGCTGCTTCTGGGTGTTGGTGAGCACAATGCCCTGCCACAGCCTCCAGGCACTGTGTTGATCTAGTCAGCACTAAAGTGCCCTGGGCAGCCCCATGCCCCTAAGCGGTCACGCACACACACATACATGTACCTGCAGTTAGCTTAAAATAGGAAATGCAGGCAGGTGGGTTGCATCTGTACTGATGATATTACATGTTTCATGGCTTTCCTGGACTAGAACTCTGCTGTAACAAACTGAGTACCTTGTTTCAATTGATAATGGCAAGTGGGTTAAAGCAGTGTCTACCTCTTGAGAGTTTGACAGCATGGTGGTGTTTCCTGCATATTTGTCACACAAACTACTATTGTGGCACAACAGCTTCAGGAAGGAAAGAAGATGACTTAAGGTAGCAGGAAGGTGAAGGCTGGAGAAGAGATGTGTTCCTTAAACAGTGCAGGAAACTTGGAGGCTGAGGTTGGTCTAGGCAAAGATTAGGAAAATGCCATTCTGAATTACAGAAAGAGCCCTAAATACAGTTTGTGTTTAGCTTTTGTTGTTTCCATGAACCAGTCTCTTCTCTTTTCCAGTGTACTCAGCCCTTGCTAAATGAACTGATGCCAGATATCGCAATGGGTGTGTCAGCAATGTCTCTAAAAGACAGAAGATTACCAGAGCTCACAGTTGACACAGAGATAATCCAGACGGTTACAGAGGTAGGGTCCGGTCCACCCCAGCACATTTCATGTATCCAGAACAGACACATGCCCACTTCTCGGAAGAAACATGCAGTAGAGCAAAAAATAGATGCCCGAGAAAATCAGCAGGAATATCCTGACTTCTATGACTTCTCTAATGCTGCATGCAGACCCTCTACTCCAGCACCCAGCAGGCACAGTCCTTCGCCTTCACAAGGCATATATTTTGGCCCAGATTTGTATAGCCACAATAAGGCATCACCAAGTGGCTTAAAGTCAGCCTACCTACCCTCCCAGATATCTCCTAAAAAGCAAGAAGATTCTCGGAGGGAATACATGCTCTCCCAAGATGGGCATCAGCATAGACAAAAGAATGAGCCAATACACCTCGATGTCTTAGAGCAACCTCCCCAGCGACTGGACTTGGCGTTGGCTGCCCAGGAAAGTGCTGGTAACGGTCCAGTTCACATCAGGGGAAGAGCAAAGATGGAAACCGACCTAACCTATGGGCTAACCTCCAGCAGACCTCCGCTGTCCACATACGCCTCCGATGGGCAAGAAGAGAGACCCAGCAGGAGACTGGCAGATGATGAGCCATTGGAACATGGAGCACAGAGGAACGCAGAGCTGGAAAGAGAAGATGCAGTAAGCCGAGGAAGGAGGTCTCCGAGCAAACCAGACTTCCTGTATAAAAAGTCTGCTCTATGAAAGCGACCTCCACTATTTCTCTGTGCCTAAGAGTTGTAAACATCCCATTCTTTTGCAACTTCTGGCCTGACTTGTGTCAGACAAGTTCATTCATGCCAGCAGATAAATTCAGCTTCACTGACTTCTTTTGTACATACCATTGCTTTATTAGAGATGGCATGTTATCGGTTTGGGTTTAATGCTGCTTCTGGTTTCATTTTGTGGGAATCTCTTTATTTGAGCAAATTTAAGCCTTTTAGGGAAAAAAAAAAAAAAGAGCTGGTACCTTTTTTGTACAACCTGGTAGCCTTTTGCACCTGTACATCTATTTTAGTGTATTGGTTTTGTACTAATATGTTAAACTTTATTGTCACATTTAAAGGACTGTATTTTCATACTTTTGCATTTTCCTTCTCACCCGGCAATTCCCGATGTGCATTGGGTTGCACATGATGAAATGTATTTTCTTATGAGATAGTAACAACGCGTTTATTTTTTAATTATAGGAATTCCAAAGAACAGCACATCAAAATACTCCATTTTTAGTCAGATTTCTTTGTTTGTTTGTTTAGATCTGAAATCTTCCTGATTTTTACCACTACAGCAAGAACCTAGTCTAAGGTTTTGTTTGAAAAGTTCTGGCAGCTGGGTCTTATCCTTATATAGCAAGCCCACTTCAAGAGTTACTTTTGGGTTTTTAAGAGTCTTGGGGTTATTTAGGAGTCCAAATTCCAGTGAAATTAACTGGGATCTGACAGCCTGATTCCATTTGCTTTCTGGTTCAGTTGTGACTATGGGGAACTCCATGATCACCCAGAATCACTTATTAGACCAGAACTGCTCATTTGCCCATGCAGAAATGAATCCAGAAATACTATAAAAAGCTATAGTAATAACTTGTTCTTCCAGCTACTCATACGTGAGGGTAAGTAAAGACTGGAGGATTCATGCTAACTCTTTGAGTGTCAGGAAGACGAGGCATAGCACCTTTGCTGTTACCTGAGCTGTGACCCTCCGAGTGAGAGGGTTCCCTTTCCCACAGAGGTACCAAGGTAGCTGCTTGCTGCCTTGCTTGCTCCTGCCTATCATTAACAAAGGGCTTCACTCTTAGTGATGTGGTTCAGTGTTCTTATCTGATCTGAAGTGTTGCTGACTTCTTAATCATAGCTGTTCTGTGAACAAAATCAAAGTGAAGACCAAGTGCTCTAGCATAATGAAACATACAATGCTTTAGCGCTCTTAAATTACATTCCCATTTCCTGACTTTGATTTTTTTGAAGCACAGAAATGAGGTTCATCTCTTAACATGATATGAAGAGGGAATGAGAGTGATCTGGGCTGGCTCCTTGCTATGGGTTGGGGTTGAGCAATGCTCTGGGTGTAATGGTTGTAATTAAGTTCATCCTTGATACTGTGCAGTTTTACCGCAGGTTCATTGCATGTAGGATAGGGATCTGGTGCCACTGCAGTGTAGTGATTAGTGGCAAAGGCCTGTTAGGGCTTTTTTTTTAAACACAGTTTCTATAAGGAAAGTTTTCCCTATAGTAGAAAACTTCAATCCCATGTGTGACCTATGGACTACTTCAAGGTTAGGTTGTTTCCTGCAGTTCAAAATGCTTAATACTATTTAAACAGGAATCTTGTTGCAGCTGTGGTTTTGGTTGCAATTGTTGGCAGGTTCTTAACCTAATCAGTTTTGTTCAAGTGCAAGGCCTGGTAACAACATCACAGTGTTGCTGAAATAGATTGGATACTGCATTCTCACACTACCATATAGCTTCTAGGTTAATGAGAATAGGGGTTTGGCATGATCCTCATGTCTCTGGTGATGCACCTGCAGGCCTCCTCTGAGAGGTTTGGAGAGATGCCTTTTGAGATCAGCTGCAAGAGGTGTATGTGGTTTGAGGAGGACATAGCTGAAGTGCGCAGGTGCTCGGTCTGGCAGGTGAGAGGAGATGGACTTTTTCTGTTCTGGGTGGGTTTTTTTTTCCCCCTCTCAGCCTTTTCATTCCTGTTGAGTTTGCCCATGGTCAGGACCCCTGGTGGTCCTGACCTTATTGCCAGCATGTGGTATATCCATGGGCCTGCAGTGTGGTTCAGTGCAGGGGGGATGGTGCTGCTGCAGGTGAGGGGATGAGGTTTGCTGGGTTTCTTCTGAAGATTTGAGCCCAGTGCTGTCCAGCTGCATAGGTCTGGCTGGTGCTTGGGTCTCATCCTCACCAGCACTAGAAGCATTAACGTCCATCGCACACAAGCCCTATACTCGCTGCAGTTCTGCCAGATATGTGTTGGTATCTTAATTGCTCAAATGTCATAGCTGTCCTCAGCAAACGTCCTATTCCAAGTAATTTATTTTTACCTAAACTGGTAGATGTACTTAGAGGAAACCATTGTAGCTACCGTAGTTGGATGTGGCACTGTGTGTCTGGGCAGAGGTGGGGCTGAAATCTACGGAGGTAACTTCTCAGCTTGAAATCTGTGGGGGTGTGGCTGAGGAAGAGTGACTTTTGAGGTTGTGGCTTGAGAGAAATCATAAAATGCTTTGGCTTTGGAATGAGCTGGTAAGAATTTTCTCTGGGGGGTTGTGTCTGCATTTTAGAATACCAGTGGCTTCTGATGTCTCAGAAGCTGACAGTATTAAAAAGAGAATAAGGTGTTTAAATATAGGTGTGAAATAAAAGACAAGTCCTTCTGAGGCCACAGAGACAATCAGGCCATGTAGACAATCTGTGTTTTCACTTGTATATCTTGAGTTGGGAAGAAGATGGCAGGTGATTCAAAGTGGAAAAGAAGGATTTGTCCAATTACTGCAAGTGTATTCTTGTACTCCAGCGTAGGATTCTCTACTTAGTTGGACATGCAGAGGGGAGAGAGCCCATCTTCATTCTTCATGGAAGCATTATTTAGAAGCTAGTGTTCGTACTGCATCTCGCTCGCACAACACCTGTACCTGTACTACCTGCTATTACTTATTCTCTGTCTACTGAAACTTTGGTGCAGAAGCTCCTTGTTTACACAAAGCACTTTCTGGTTAGGCTGGAAGTTAACATCTTTTCCTCCTGTAAATCTGATGGAGTAAGAGATTACTGACTAATTTTGCTTGAGGATAGAGGTATGAACATTAAGTTTTCTTGCATGAGGAAGGCTCGTGCTCCTTGCTCTGTTAAAGAGCAAGCTCAGACTTTCATTTAGTGAGCAACATGCAAAAACTTCTTATTCCCCTTTCCCTGACCCCCTCCTCATTTCCTTAATATATGGATGAATAACTTAATTCCTGAAACAGATTCTTCCTTTTAAATGTTTTGTTGTTCCATGGAGTTACTGTAGCTGTGTATTAATAACTGCTATGTTGATTGGCAGTTTCTTGTTGTATTTTTCCTGTTCTTAGGACTTTCACCTCTGAAAGTCAAGGTGTGGCCACCTGTACCTGTAAGCCTTGGGGTTTGGTTCTGGAATGTCCCACATGTTTGTCTTGGGGGTTTCTTTGGTTTGGGTTTGAGGGAGGAGGGCTGGGCTTTGGGTGGTTTTTTGTTTGGAGAGAATACTCATGCTGTTTGAGGCACCGTTCTTCCTTCTAACATGTATTTGTTTCTATGGTAGAGGGGGTGCTAAGCTCCGCAGAGCACAGGGAGCAGCAGGAGAGGAAATTGTAAAGCTGTGTTGAGTCTCTGTAGTTGCCTGTACTGCCAGAAGGCAGCCCGGCCTTCGGCAGCGTTCCGGTTTTGTTTCTTGTCCTTGTGTTGTTACTGGTATAAAGTCAAGTGCCTTCAATGCTAAAGGCTCAGAAAACTTTCTTAAACTGACTTCATGTCCTATGCAAGTGTTTTTTCTACAACCTGCATAACCAGTACTTTGTAAAACTTGTTTACGCTTCAATTGTACATAGTGTTTTTTAAGAAATATAGTATTTTTATTTAGGTACCTCCAAACTTGAATTCGAGTCTTGTGTGATGCATTGTAAAACAATACATTTCTCTTTTGAGTACCATTACAGTTGTAAAAAGGTTTTCACTGGTTCTATTTTTCTACTGTTGCTGAGAAGCATGCAACACTGACTTTATCCTACGTATAGTTGGCGTTTCAAATAAATGGCTTGTATAGAATGTGCCTCTGCGACTTCTTCCCGTGGTCTGTTACCACCGACTGCCTCTGTGCTGGCTGCTGGGGTGATTCCAACATGCCGTGCTGTGACTGATGCTGGAGCGAGGAGTGGTTCAGTACAGATGAGCTGTAGGTGCTCTCCAGCAGGCAGGGATCTTAAAACTGCAAGGTTTGTTGTTCTTTACGGGGACGAAACTGCACAACAGTGCTCTGAGCATCAAGGATCTATGATACACACCACTTCAAGCAGCTTATTAAGCTGCTTGGTGACATAGTTCAGTGTGTCCTGGCTAGAGCTTTGCCTTTAATAACCAACAGCCTCAGCCAACAAAGGGTTCCATGCAGTCAGGGCTGTGGGGCTTAGCCCTTGATCCAGGAAGTGTTTATTTTCTCAGCAGAGCAGCCAGACACAGCCACTCATTAGGTACCTGGTATTCTCCTCTTGAGCAGCACTTGCCCTGCATCAGCTGAACACTCATTACCCCATTCACAGAAACAAGTGCTTCTCTACTCTGGGGACATGATGAGTTCAGGAGTGTGTTGTTCAGCCACAGAAAGCAGTCTCACTGTGATGTACAACAGCAAAATACCTGTGTTCTGTCCCGATGGGAAGTGGGGGGGGGGGAGAGAGACTACTTCTATGGTCTTACACGGTGATTACTGACAGCTGTGTTCCCACATCCAGGAAGGCAACATTGAGGAGCAACTTCTAAAGAGGCCAAATGTTAATATTCATTGTTGCAGACTTCCTGTTCATATTCCAGGAGTGTTCTTTTGGGCCTGCTACCTGTACAGAAGAGAGGTCACCTCTTCAGCACTGGGAAGGAGGGGCTGTTGTGAGGAAAGCAGAGGTGTTGAGGAAGCTGGGTAAGGGCAGGTGTGAGGAACTGAGTGCACTGTAGGCATACCCAGCTCGGTGACTGCAGATGCCCAGTGTGGATGCTGCCCTGGGTGTGCCACTGCAGCCGCTCTAACTCCGCTTTGTGCAAATTACCTTCCTGTCACTGAACTCCCCCCTCTGTGCACCGTTGCTGTGGCTGCTCAAGTACAGTGTGTGCTGAGGCTGGGCCTCCCTCTCCTCTTGACATGCACCCTGGGAGCTGCTGCGACTTGGCATATGCTGGGGGAGGACAGCACTGCTTGAAGAACTGAGGGTTTCCATCTAGGAGGTGGCACGCGGGACAGCACTTGCTGCAAAGCATTTTCTTCCCCCCAGCCCTTTAATCAATGACATGCTGAGAACAGACACACAGAGGAAACCACATCCTGTTCTGCTTTTAATCTTGCTCAAACCTTTACCTCGTGTCACACCTGCCTGCACCCCTGAGATGCATTTTGGCCACACAGCTAACAGCTCCTTGCTGTGCTGCCCTGGGCTTGGGTGGGAACAACACTACAGCAGCTCTTCAACAAAACAAGACAGTAGAGATAAAACAGTTATTTAATTTTGAGATACTGTAGCTAGATATGCAGTTACAATTCCCTAACAGCTGCTACAAAAACATACAATACCCAGAGTTAAACTGAAAAGCAATCAGTCATTTTGCATGAAACAAACCCATGAACTGCAGCCCTAGGCTAGACCTAGGTTTTGTAAATAAAGTGGTCAGAAACAATTAGTTGGGAAAAGGATAGATAAAGGTCTGGCTTTTCCTCTCAAAAGTCATTAAAGTGGAAGCAGAACAGTACCCCCTGGTAAGGAAATCCTCAAACTACATAAAGCAGGAGTTAAAAAGTAGAACTTTTTTAATATATGTTTTGGGGTTTGTGGGGAAAGAAAACTAAAAACTACATTAGGCTCCAAAGTTATGAAAAGTCACTATTTAATTGTAGCTAAGGAGATTCTTAAAAGTCAGTGAAACATCTGTTCCAGGAGTATCACAGTGATTATAAAAAGATCACACAATTTATACTGTAGCAAAATGCCAGGCTGCTGCAGTGTCTTCAGGGTAATTTATGAGGTGGTATAATTGGCAATAGGTGAGTTTTTAAAATGAAAGCCCATTTTAAGTCCTAAAACAACCTCCTCCCAATGCATAATCTGTAATTTGGTACCTCCTCCTAAAGACTGTTTGCAGCCTGTGCCAGTATCATTCATGTGCCAATCCTTCTTGCATGTCAAACACCACTGTACAACATTAGAAACAAATTTTCTGTATTGATAAAAGCAGACAGCATTATGTTGCATCAAGCCTAACCTGTGATTTCTCATCTTTCACATGTCTCAGGAGCACCTCTGCAGCAGGCAGTGAGCCTGCAGCAGCACAGTGCTGCATAGGTCACCTGCCCCATCCCTGGCAGTGTTCAATGCCAGGTTGGACAGGGCTTTCAGCAACCTGGTTTAGTGGAAGGTCACTGCCCATGGCAAGGGGCTAGAACTAAATGACCTTTAAGGTCCCTTCCAACCTAAAGCACTCTATGTAACTCCTGTGTTAGAATGCAGTTTCACCCCACAGCTGTAATAGGGTGTAACGGGGCTCCCTTTTCTGCCCTTCAGGGAACTATGTAGTGAAACAGACACTTCTTTGTGCAGCGACACTTGGATAGAGTTACTATATCTGGAGAGATGATACAGAGCTGTTCAAAGCAGGTTAGAAAAGCACTCCAGCTTTGCAAAGCACAGTGAATGCGTGTGCCCTGCACTGCACAGAAGGGCAGGCAGATCCCATGAGGGTTTAGTACCATGCATAAGCAATAGGCACTAACAGTAAAACAAGTGAAAGGCAGAAGGGTATAAACAGTGCAATGCTGTTCCTGCAACAAGCCACCCACCCTGGAAGGACACAGCCAGCTTTCACAGGAATGCAAAGTCCATCAGGACCCTGAAATCCCTATAAATGCAATAATGTACCTGTTAGGGTCACCTTTAGTTGCTACAAATAAAGGAAGTATGAGACAAAATGAAGACATTTCCTGGACATTCGGATTTTGATGAGAAGTCAAATATTGGAGATGCCACTTCTGTTTGCCAATGAATAGCGTTTGCTCAGTTGTCCTTTCAGACCCAAACCCTCTCAGTCTAACTACAGTAGTACTGCATCCTGTTAGTCCGTTGTCTTTTCCGTGACTGAAACTCTTCAAAGAAGTGCTGAATGTCTTCTCTTTTAACCACCTACAGGAAGCAGCATGAAACCCAAGTTGTGCTACACAGATTCAATAAAATGATCCATTTCCCTCCCAGCCCCATGTGCATAAAAGCAGGTATCCCAAATCCCCTTTGTTACAGCTTGTAAAGCAGCTTTCCTGTTCTACCCAAAGGAGGCTAGTAATGCCCAAATTCCATGGTAAAAGAATACAGAGGAACAAGCTCCCCAAACACAGAGCAAGCACACGGAGCAGAGCTCCTGATGGTACTTTTTAATGGCTCTGCCCACTTGCTTTTATTGCCAGAAAAATTAACACAAACCAAGCTTTTTAGGAGCTCACTTTCAGACTCATAACAATGTAACTAAGAGTGGCAATGTAGCAAATAAGCCAACAAAATGCATGTGCTGGTTAACAACAGCATGCAAACTCCTCCAGGAAAACAACTGAGAAGGCTGTTTGCCAGTATTTAGCCAGGCTTTGTTCTTCTAAGGGTTTAAACTCAACCTAAGAAAAAACGTAAAGGTTAAGAGCTTTCTTCCTGAATGCTTTTCATAGAGCCACACAAGTTTCATTTAAATTAAGAAGCGCTCTCAGAACTTCTTAGATTCCTGTGAGGTCTCTGTTACAATGTCTTTAAGGAAATGCAACTTGTAAATTCCCACAGAATGAGGGATTCCTTGTTTCCACTGCAGTGCCAGCTACTCCAACAGACAGGAAAAGTATCTGATAGTATCCTAGCATCCAGCACCCATCCCACAACAGCACTACAACACAGGTTCTGGCAAACAAATTCTGCAAGCTGTGCCTTACCGTTCCCTCATCGGCGAATCTCCTGAGATAATCTGTCAGTTCTGTCTTCAAATCGTTGTATTCTGGGTGGAGGAGCGAAGGCAAGGGAAATTAAAAACAAGAAGATACCCAGCTTTAGTTTAACACTGGCTCAAGAGGACTTTGTTCTACTTCTTGTCATTTATTGCATTTACTTGAGACAGCTCAGCTTTGAGATGGATTATAAATAATAAGAAAGGCAAGTTCAGATAAACATAAGAAGCCTAATGATTTATCAGGCCAGCCTACGCATTTTGAGTTCCTGTTCAGGTTGATCTTCAGAGTGAAACAGTCCAATCAATCCAGACTGTCCCTGCTCCCAACTTCCCACAGCAAAAGCACATATGGGTCGTGGTGGGATGTCCTCACCTGTAACTCAGAACTGAACAACTACCCTTGCCAGAGTGCAAACTCCTCACTCAGACGAGGGAAACTGCTCTGGTTATACAGGACCTCAGCACTGCCTTGTCAACATGCTCTGTGGCAGAGCTGCCAGGGAGCACACTGCACCCCAGTGGCACACTGCCTGGCACTCCCCTAGACAACAGGAGAATGCCAAACAACAGAACAGGGTAAGATAAACCAGAGAGCAGAAACGTAAATTAATGTTTATATATTCATGTTACAAGAAATGACTACTGGCACGATATCTAAAACGCTGAATAGGAGAAAAGTCCCCATACCAACTAGTTCCTCAATGTAAGTTAAAGTTGTAACAACAGGCCAGAGAGGACAAACGTCTCTAGAGGAATCCTGACTGAAGTGCCACCTGTCATACAGCCTTCCTTCCACACGTTGCTTCAAAACCAGCTTGACACCACACTGCAAGACCCAATGCTAATCCTTACAGGAACCTGTTCAGTTAAAGTTTCAAGGCATATTCTAAAAATGAAGTTGTATTTACCACAGATGAGTTCTACTTGCTGAACTCTGTTCATGCTGTTAAGGGTGTCCATTAAAGGATCTCTCCTCTCTGTTTCTTGGTCACTGGTACCTTTATTTTCGTAAGCCAAGACAGTGTCACATTCATCTGTCAGGAACTGCACTTCAAGTTCTGAATACATTTTCTGGAGAGTAAAGTAAAATGTACTTGTATGTTACACAAAGTCTGAGATGGAGACGCTCTCCCCAGTCCTCTTTGCGTTCAGTATCACAAATAATAACAACAACGTAAATTTGCATTTCAGGCATCTCTCTGTCACAATTTCCAAAGCAATACTGGATTTAAGCAGCAAAGAACACAGAAACATTTAGAAGCTCATTCATGCTTTATTAATTCCGACAAATTCAGTGTGTTTCTTTATGTGGGATGGAGGGCAGGGTAAGTATTTATATGCAGAATACTTGCACAGATTTTTATAAGAATATAAGTTATATATAACTTATTATAGTTAATATATATTGTTTTGTATATTAGTTAATATATAATTTAAATGTTATACATATACAGTTAATTTATAATATTCTATATATTATATAAATTATAATTATATTTATAATAAGTATTCTTACGAGAACACTTACACAGATTTTTTCTACAAGCTTCTCTTGTCCATAAGGATCCTCTGGGAGGCCCCCCCCTGCCTCCCCCACGCCAGTGACCATAACAAAGAGAGGATACGTACCAAGCAGTCCTCACAGGTGCACAGTTTGCTTCTCCAGTTCAGTGGCCAAAAGGTGGCAGTGTCTTTTCTTAAAAATGGCTTGCTTTGGAGTTCCTTCAGCTTGCAGACTGGCTCCTCACTCTTAGTAACCACCTGAATTAAAACAAGTGTTTAGTGCTCTGTACCGCCACTTCCAATACACTCCATTCTTTCCAACGTGGTTTTCCTTATGGAAGAGTCTTCTTTTGCCTCAGACATTAATTTTTCTAAACAACCCACATTACCATTTCAACCACATGAGGATTCTGATGTAGTTTTAGCAGTTTCCACTGGGAATTTCTGCAGAAATTCGCTGCAATAGCCATAAATGTTCACAAAATTAGAGCTGGACTATCATGCAAATGCAGCTATGAAGTATAATATCCCTATATTAGAACAAACTCAGCAAGTGCCTCAGTGTAAAGGCCAGGTGACTGACAGGAAGGGATGGATCTGACCTATTGGCAAACAGACACTATGCCCCTGTCAGCCATTTCTACAATGGTGTTCCACAGTCTATGCTGTACTCTACAGAGACCACACATTTAAAGTATCAGTGACTGAAGAGGAACATGGAGACAGGCAATGCTTTTAGCTGTTCACTGAACCTATACAGAAGGAGGTGGTATTAGCCTCAACTACCACCAGTATGAAAATGAACAGGCCAAAAAAGAAGGCACATTTTACCTCTGGACAGGCAGACCCAGAGCTAGTGGAAGGCTCATTAAACTGTTCCATTTGCTTTTCTTCCTTCGTTTCCTGCTGTTCCACTCCATTTTCTTTTTTTATTTCTTTTTTTGGCTCTTCACTTTCCGTAACCTTCAGGAAAACCCCTTCACCTTCAACGGAGTTCACTTTGGTCAAAGGAGGAACTGGAAGAAACATATCCACGTAAGTGAGAATACTGTGCCAGGCAACATACTGGCTATCACAGACGTTTTCTGTGCTTTACACTGCAGTGTCGAAGTGCACCTAGATCAGCTCATACACTACGGGGTCCTGGATGTACTCTAGAGCTGCCCAAAGCCACAGAGACCTAGGTAGACAAAGAAACTGCTCCCTCTTTCACCAGTTGTCTTCACCTCTTGGACTCCTATTTAAAATACTCTGCTTCACAAAATCTTTGTCCTAGGAGAGACAATTTGAGACAGTTTTGCACTAAGATGCTTGTCTGACTTGATGCCCCTTGATAGCTATTGCCAGTTCAGTAGCTGTCAGATATTTTTTGCTGACTTTGTGTCAGAGTCCTTCATTTCCTCCTGACACACACCCCAAAAACTCCATGACAGATTAACTACGCCTATCCCTTCCTTATTTAAAACAACTTTTTCTTTTGATGTCAAGTATGTGTCCTGTGATATAGCTGGTTAGAAGCGGAAAAACTAAACCCAAAATCCCCATTCTGTACTATATTTACATTAGAGGGAACAGAACTCCAGGTAGGCCATCCTGGAATCCTTAAAATTGCCACTGAAATTTCTGGCACATAACAGATGAGTTATCAGTTGATACAAACAACATTTAGCAGACCAAACAGCCCTTTGCACAGAAATAAGTGATTTACCCTTCTGATCCCGCAGAAACCATGCAACAGAGAGGCCTGCAGGGAACATATCCTGAGCACAGCCCCAGCTCTACCCAGATTAAGGTTTTACACATTCATTCCAGGTCACTTGTCAGTCATTCTTTGCTGCTCAGAGCCTCCTATGCTCAGCTGTTTATCTCACTGCTCCCATTAGGATGACTCTTCAATTTAGAAATCAAGTTCACTAAGACAAGTACTACATCTTAGCCATCTACGTGCTAGCACATCTTTGATAAAACAAATGAGTGAGCACCACAGAACTAAGATTTAGAAATGAGAAATACACAACAGTCTGTGCAGTCCTGCATGTTTCACTGCTGAAGGTGACTATCCAATATATCGAGTATCATTTCTCCAACCACTTAAACAGTATTAAGTTATTAATCAACCACATATGACAAATACATGCTAACCAAACATTGGCTCAGGTGTCTCAATTTTTTTTACCTGCTAACTGAGATGCATAAGCCCAGAGGAAATGGCAGTGATTCATGCAGGCCTGGCATACCATTTCATGGAAGTCTCCACTTTCAGGGGGAACTGCACCAAGATGCTGTCAAAAAGAAAAAGGCATGCAGCACTGAAACATTCACTTCAAATTAACACTCAATTCTAAGCTTAGAGGAAGTACAACATCAACTGCTGTCACAGTTTCAGCACAGTCATATACTCCTGCTAACTATACAATAATTAGCAGTATAAAGACTAAAAAGAGCTGATAAAATTCAAAGGAAAAACTGAAATAATTCTGTCTTTGTCTACACCCTTTTATGCCTTCTACATATTCAGAAATCTCAGTCCTATCTCATTTCTAAACAATATTTTTCTACACTGTCCTAAACATAGGCCAGGTGAAGATACATCTTGCATACTACACATGTGAACTCTTAAATAACTTTTTATGATTGCTTCCTTACATGCAAGAGATTTTAAGTCCTCACATTGGTCACATAATGCGTTTGGGAAGAATTAGGTCCCAAAGCTCTACATAAACTGGTGAGAAATATTTAGGTAATTAAAAGTGTTTACTGGCTTTCGTTTGAAAAGCATTCTTCAAGGCTCACAGTGAACAGCATAACATTCATCATACACACATTTACACAAAAGAATCCTACAGTTTAACTAGAGAAGCCATAATTGAAGTCAATCATCTCTTCTTTTTCTTAATTCTTTGATCCTGCAACTTCAAACACAGAACTTCACTCATGCCCTTCAAGGCATAAGGCTGAATCCTTAATGCTCACACATTAAGTAGGGCACTCACTGAAGTGCTGAGCTGCTTCTGAAAGATTTCTCCAAAGTTTGTAATCATGAACCAACAGCACAGTTTTTCCTTGCTACTTAAAGGAATTACAGTATAAAAAGCATTCTTTTGCATGGAGAACTGCTTGGGTAGTTGAAAATAATGTGCCTCAGTAAGAATCTTTTGCTCACCAATCACACTGATTAGAATTTTCCAGTTAAAGAGACAAAGTTATTACTTTATTCTGCAGCAGTAACATTCAGAGAGGTAGAACTCTTCCTGGGTTTTTTGGACTGGAGAGGACAGCAGCACAGGATTAAACTTTCAATATTCCTTTGCACAGGATGAAAAGAAATACCCCAGAACTCCTGTAATAATCTTTTGAGAACTATAGCAAACCTTCTCAAATAAGAGTAACCATACAAACTTAACTGACACTAACTTATTTATATGCAAATGGAGATTCTGGTACTTGTGGTTTCCTTACCCTTCCATGGAACCAGTCTTCACAGACTATGCACTGGATCATCTCATCTGGAATCTAGAAGAACAGTCATATTATTAACATTAACAGCAACTGCTAGAGTTTTTCACAAGCCTCAAATGACAGTATTATGCAAAGCCTGCTCAAGTGAATTGCACTTCCCTCTTCACCTATCCACAGGAGTTAACTGCTTCATTAGCCAGTTTGCTTCCCTGAAGTTCAACAGCATACAGAATTTGTTGTTTAACAAGACTGTGGAAATTCACATTTATTATTACAACACTTGTTGTCCTATTAGAGCAAGACATTCCCACAAAAGAGCTGATTAAAGTTAACACACTGTTGTCATCTTTCCTCCTGTAAAGAAAAAAGCATTAACAGGCAGCTTAGCAAAAGAAAGATACTGATACCCATCATGTCACCAGGTTTACAGAGGAACACTATAGTCCTAACTTAACTGGCCACAACGTAGTACAACACAAACTGCTGTGTCGGGAAACAATTATTAATGATTTCTTTAGAAACATTTAGCTATCACTGAACTTCAGAGAGATGAGTTTGTAAAATACATTTTGTATTTATAGCACTTGCTCCTTCCTTATTCTTTAAAACACCTGATTTCTATGACTGCAAACAAAAGTGTGCACATGCAAACCAAGTGGTATACTTTAATACTTCAGATGGACAGAAAGTATTGTGACTACCATAAAGGAAAGCTAAAGCCAGTGCTATAGGACAGACTCTCCCAATCCCAGAAGCCTTGTCAAAGCACTGTTGCAGACATGAGGAAGCAGATTATACATGTTAGGAGAGACCATAATGTGTTTACTGGGCTCCTGCCACATTTCTTAAGACGATGAGAAGCCCCCCAAGGGAATTCCATCCATATAGAGGAGTCTCTACTTTGCAGAGAAGAAAACAGAGAGAACGGCAGCGTTTTCTCCAAATGATTGTTTGTCCTCCTCATCTGTCTTTAAGGCATAATCATATTTTACCATTAAAAAAAAATGTGATAATTACTCTATATATGATAACCAAGAGCCATATGAACGTAAGATTTCTTGAAGTGGGATCTTTGCTGTAAAACAGCTCAGCGACGACCCTTTGCACAACACTTTGCATAAATACCATCTATATATGATTACTATCGGCTTTTGTATTTCTTACCTCATCTTCAGGATCAGGATAAGGTCTTTTACAAGTACAGTATAATCCGTAGAAATTGTCATTATACTTATTTCCTGAATTCACCTTGCCCTTTTCCTAGAAGGAAAAAAAAGTCTCTCAGTAGATAATACAGTGAAAAACGAGACTGAAAATATGCATAATCTAGAAATAAAACCCCAAACAAACATTCCTGTTGCACTTTAATTCATAAAAGCAATAATTATATTTATCAGCTTGAAGATCCAAAAAGAAAAGTATTATCTGGACACCTATGCTACACCATGGACAGCAGGCAGGGCATGTGAAGAATACTGAAGTTCAAAAGGAAAAACAATCTCTCCACCTTTGTAATAAATGGCAACTGTGGTGTTTGTTAAACTACTGCTAATTCAAAACGATGTAAGGGTTCTGATCACCAGCTACGCCCACCTGCTGCATTACAGCAACACCTGTAAATTTATTGTAAACCTTCCCCTCCATTGTTTTTGAACATGCAGATTGTGATCCAAACCCGACTTTGCCTAATCTTATCACTGAGTTTCCACTAAATTTGTGTCATACAAACCTCATTCTACAGGAGAGAATTATTTAAATTACAAAACATGCTGAACGAAACTCAATTACAGGTAATCCCATCAACAAACAATCAAAACCCCCAGCTAATACAGCTGCAGCCAGAGGGCTTCAGAACCACATGTAGTTGCAGCCTAAAGCCACCACTGGCCCTGCAGAAAGAGTGTGACCATTTATGATGTTACTACAAAACACTTTCTACCACTATGGTGACAAAGAAAGGACAGCACTTGGCACCCGTGAAGTCAGACAGATAAATAGGTGGATGCTGAGGGTCACTTAACCGGTACAATTGATTTTGCACTGACCTGAAGGAGGAGGAACAACCTCATGATCCATTTCAGTGACTCGAACTATAAACAGTAACTTCTTAAAATTGTCACAGGTGTCTCTGTAGGGATCACTGAACTATAGCCCTGTGCTGACTAGCTCTGGATTCATCCCAGTTCTGCTAGAAACAAAATGGGCATACACAAAACCACTGTCCGTTTCTACATTT
This sequence comes from Forpus xanthops, assembly GCA_032466535.1. Lineage (NCBI taxonomy): Eukaryota > Metazoa > Chordata > Aves > Psittaciformes > Psittacidae > Forpus > Forpus xanthops. The sequence continues at coordinate 46,301 of JASSUY010033755.1, forward strand.
GCACTGTTACTGACCAGGGAGCAGCGCTGCGAGCAAGCCAAGAACCCGAACCCTAACCCTAAAAACTATCCCACCAGTGGGCTCTGGTGACAACCGACCAGAAAAAGACTATGGCACTAATACCACCATGAATAAGGGGAGGGAACTGTTCCTTTGGCAACAGAAGAAGCTTAAATTTCTTTAATGCAACAGCAAAATTACAACTAAAAGCTTTCCCTGAAGCCAGCTTAAAGCCAGTGAGATATATTAGTGCCACAACATGCTTCTGTTATTACGCTGACCATAGATGCAAAACTGCTGCATTCATGGATGACAACTACCAAATGTTTTCTTTCCTCTCTCCTCACATTTCCCTTTGATCTCTCAATAGTTTCATCTTCTGCTGTAATACTCCCACCTTGTTTAACTTGCTGTGAAAAGCAGAGGCACTGTATGCGTCAGTACTGGCTGAGGCAAGGCACCAACCTCCCAGTACTGTCATTTCAATTCTGTGTGCACAAAACCCATATCTGCACTTACTGGCAGTAACTTGCACTGCAGATTTTTGAACTTGCTATTTCCACAGTCACAGCGGAAGTTCCTGGAAAGAAAAGCACAGTGTTTCAGGTGGGTTTATTAACAGAAAACACATCAGGTTTTGCATTCATAAAGACTTCCAGCAGCTTATTAGGGGACATAAAACCACTCCTGCAGCGCTTGAAGAACAGCATCAGTCAGAAGTGGCCTTGCCCCTCACAAGGTGTTCTCAACACATCCCTCAGCTAAGACCATCGCTGACAGCAGCACTTGGCTGGGAGGCTGCAGTGGTACAGAGCTAACCCTGGGTGCTGCAACTGCCAGACTCAAAAACATGCACACGAGTTGCTGATGGAATAGGAGCCTGAACTGCTTCACTTCCAAAAACGGGGATCATGATGGTGATTAAGCTCTGTTCTCCCACCCAGACACCCTAAGCTCTCACTTAAACAGGGCTGGTGTGCCAAGAGAAGGGGAAGGTGGGTACCTCGGTGACCCGACCTCAGCTGCCAGTGCCGCTTTGCTGGGAGCAGCGTACGAGCTGTCCTACCTCATTGAGGCGCACCACAGAGCGGAGGTGGCGCTGGTGAAATCCCCCAGAGCTCAGCTCACCCCGCACTCCGGGTCCGGAGGACACCGGCGGCGGTGGGCGCACACCGCCCCTTCTTCCGGGCCCGGAGAAGCCGGCTCGGCAGGGGTTGCCCAGGGACGCGAGGATGAGGGGGCTCAAGCCGCAGCACACTTTCCGTCCCCGGGCCGGGCCCGCGCCCCCGCCCCGCCGCGCCCCGCGTTACCTCTTGGTATAGAGCTCGAAGAGGCGGTGGGTGCCGTGACACTCGTAGCTGCAGGCCAGGCAGATCCCCGCCGGCTCCCCGCCGGGCGGCGTGCAGGTGCTGCAGGCGTACAGCGCCTGCCTCTTCACCGCTCCCTGCGGGGCGACACCGACGGG
>JASSUY010033756.1:0-50602 GCA_032466535.1 Forpus xanthops
TCCTTGTCTCTAAGTTGGAGAGACATCAATTTGATATGTGGACCACTCGGTGGATAAAGAACTGGCTGGATGGCCACCCACAGGTGTTGTGGTCAATGGCTCAATGTCCAGCTGGAGACCAGTAATGAGTGGTGTGCCTCAGTGATCGGTGTTGGGACCGGTCTTGTTCAAGATCTTTGTCAGTGACATGGACAGTGGAATAGAGTGCACCCTCAGCAAGTTTGCTGATGACACCAAGCTGTGTGGTTCATTCGATACACTGGAGGAAAAGAATGACATCCAGAGGGACCTTGACATGCTTGTAAGGTGTGCTGATGCCAACCTCATGAAGTTTAAGCATGCCAAGTGCAAGGTCCTACACCTGGGTCAGGGCAATCCCAGGCACAGCTACAGGTTGGGCAGAGAAGAGATTCAGGGCAGCCCTGCAGAGAAGGACTTGGGGGTGTTGATCAATGGGAAAATGAGCATGAGCCAGCAGTGTGGACTCGCAGCCCAGAAAGCCAACAATATCCTGTGCTGCATCAAAAGGAGCATTACCAGCATGTCAAAAGGGGTGATACTGTCCCTCTACTCTTCTCTCATGAGACCTCACTTCCTGTATCGTGCGCAGGTTTTGTGTCCTCAGCATAAAGAGGACATGGAACTGTTGGAACAAATCCAGAGGAGGGCCATGAGGATGATCAGGGGGATGGAGTATGAAGATAGGCTGAGAGAGTTAAGGCTGTTCAGCCTGGAGAAGGCTGCGTGGAGACCTAGCAGCCTTCCAGTATCTGAAGTGGGGTATAGGGATGCTGGGGAGGGACTCTTCATTAGGAACTGTAGTGATAGGACAAGGGATAATAGGTTCAAACTTTAACAGGGGAAGTTTAGATTGGATATAAGGAAGAAATTCTTTACTGTGATGGTGGTGAGGCACTGGAATTTGTTGTCCAGGGAAGTTTTGAATGCTCCATTGCTGGCAGTATTCAAGGCTGGGTTGGACAGAGAGCCTTGGGTGGCATGCTTTAGTGTGAGTTGTCTCTGCCCATGGCAGGATGGTTGGAATTAGATGAACTTCAGATCTTTTCCAACCCTAACTATTCTATGATTCTAAAGAAAAGACAAAAAGAAAGAACCTTTGGAAGGCAGTGGGTGACTTTCTAGATACTAACTGTTGAATATATACATTTTTACTGTAGACAGACACATTACCAACCTTTGTAAAAATTCTTAATTGGGTTTTGAACCGTGATCTGGGCACATTAAAAGAGCTCTGAATTTGAAAGAGTAATTTACCGCATGAACTGGATTTTGTTACAATGGAAACAATTTTGTTTTTAAAGGGATCTTCATCCTAACAACTTTCTGCAGAGACTGGTGTTTTGGGGGCATTAATTAGTACTGAAAGTGAGCAAGTTTTAATGCGCTACCCCTTTGAGCCAGCTCAGCTAGATCACTGAAATAGAGAAGGCTGAGAACTAGAGGAGTGTGGGACACTTGAAAAACCTTTGCCTACTTCTGGATAGAAAAGCCAAAAATAGTACCTTCAGTCATTCTACTGCACCACTGAAGTTAGGAAACAAAGTTTGTGCCTCAAGGTTTTGGTGAGGGTGTTTCACTAATGGCTAAGGCCAGTGGCAAAATATATTCTGAGGATGAGGCTTTCAAAACTTTATGTCTCCTGTTTGTCTCCCTACAAGAAGTATATTTCAGTGTTTATATTACACCTGGGAATTATCAGAGCAATAGGCAAGATGTATGTCAGACAAAGTAAGAGGATGTTGGCTTTGGAGACTAACCTTATCCTTATCTCCCCCAGAAGAAAGAAAACACCCCAACAAGCGGTCTTTGCCCAGGGTTTTGCTCCCGAGTCCCAGGTGATGCCCACTCAGAAGGACCCAGTCAAGTAAAGAAAACCCACTGTCAGAAGACAAGAGTTGGCAGGTAGCTTTCTTCCCAGATCTGCCATCTGCCCAGCAAAGTTTGTAGTAATTACAAAACACGTTTCTGAAAGGATTTCTTCTATTTTACTTGTCATAACTCTAACATGTTAAGTAAGGACAAAGAGCAGGACAAACATGATGTATACCCTAAAGATAAATCACTGTCTAATTTTTTTTTCCATCTACAAAGCACTGGTAACAATTCCAAATTCTCAGCAGATGATACATTCGCAGCACTTCCTCCCATATCCTAAACCCCAACAAGCCTGTCATCCTTACAGCAATTGCAATGCTAGGTTAAGTTAAAAGAAGGAATATAGGACTGTGAGGCATGAACAAATGGCAAACTGAAGACATTTGGAGCTGGATAACACGCCAAGCACTCTGAAATCAAAACAAAATTAATTTCTATGTCTTCATTACTACCGACTACAGCCTCACTGCGGCGGCTCAACGTGCTGGCTGAAAACCCACTGCTGCCACCCGGTGTTACTAAACCAGCATTAGCTTGAGTGCCCAGAGCAAGCTCTGGACTTTGCATACAGCACTAGGAGCTTCAAGATAGGTGTTCATGACTTCCAGCAGGAAAGAAGAGACAAAAAGATGATACTTGTACATATTTAGTGTATATTATTCCAGCTAACTAAAGCATCGTGTTGGGATAGTCTTAAAAGAATTACAGGAAATGGGAAATAACTGAAGCTGTTCAGTTGTTGTTGATGAGAAGGTTATCAGTAGATAGGCTACCTTATTTAATTGGGAATCACACACAAGTATGTTAAATACCCGTTAAATGAATTGGGATAAAATGACTAACAACAGCATACCTTTTCTCATTTAGATGACCCACTTTCTTTCAAGGTTTTTTCATGGATTTTCTTCAGCAGTGTTGCTTTGCTAAGCAAAACTTAATGTATTTGTTACAGCCCAGTGAATGAGCTGCAGGTTATAAGGCAGGCTGAGAAGAAAAACATACATTCATTGGGATTTTCTAGGTGATCAGTAATATTCAGGAGCCTAACTTGCCTTGCACTCCAAATTGATTGTTTTACCCAAGATAATTAAAACCTACATTCTCTGCATGCAGCAGCTGCTTGTGAATGTCAATGTTTTGGCCAGAAGCCTTTTCTCAAGACAATTCACAATGCAATTTCTGTTAATATGCTGTCCTGTGGGGAGCATGTTGTGATTGAGAGACTTCTGCTCATCAGACCATCTTCATTATTACCAGTTTTGCACTGAGTTATTCTTCTGTGACAGGTTTGGTTTCATTTTGTTCAGAGGAAATTGAGCTAAACATTGTTTTTTATCACATCCCCTTGAGAAGTAGCAACGTAGGAATGCAAAAACACAGAGGAGAAACTCAGCTATGTAGAGCTTACCAGGCTTTTCTTGCCTGAAATAATAGAACAGTTTGATTGCTAGAACATGGGGCAGGTTGCAACAGAAACCTCCATCATCCTTAGAAATGGCACAGGCTGCAGATTGTGAAAGAAACAAATAAAAACTAGGAGCAAAATAACTTAGGCTGTGTAAGATACCTGCAGTTCCAGATCTGCCACCACATTTGACAGAATCACAGCCAGAACAGGAGGTAGCTTGGGTGAGATTTCCCCAGCAGGCTAAACCAAACTGCTGCTTTCCAGCTCTTCCACCAGTCAGTGAATCTGCTTTCCTTGCACTGGCCCCAGTGGCTGGTCCATCCTCTGGTGAGTCTGTTGTGTACACTAGGACGGCAAAAAGCCACTCAATGCTTTACTGTTACCTTTAGCAAATAACACTGGCTCACAAAAGAACTAGATGAGACTTGCAGCTTGCTGAAGGAAAGCAAGGGAAGTGGGAAGATCAAAGGCAGGAGGAAAGTAACACTGCTGCAATAACTCTAAGCATGCCACGTGTCACTACCAGTGCTTACCAGATATATTAATTGTTAGCTAGTATATTGGAGGCTGTCCAAAAATGTCTTTATTGAGCACTGACAAGACTTTCCTTCTGTGAAGAAATTTACAGTAGAGTATGCTGTCAATACAAACTTACATGTGGCTCTGGAACCTGAGCAGAGATTGACAGCCACATAGAATAAATGAGAACATCTTCACTGACACTAGTGTGATAGGAGGTGATTATCAGCTCTCACAGTTAGGGGTGTGTTTAATTTTTCAGGAGTTGTTTTGACCTCGCCAGGTTAGAAATTACTTAAGAAAGATATCTACTTATGAGAGCTTACATAAACATACCACCCTTTAGCTCCTGTATCACAAGAGGGCATTTCCAACTGCACATACTGCTCCTCTTCTGTCATAGAGAGGGGAAGGAAAACCTGCACTGATAGGAGTCCTCTTGTGGTACCATGATGTTGCAGAGAGGACAGTGATATGAAAACATAAAACACAAGCCACCTGGAGGAGCAGAGCAAGGAACTGATGACATGAAAGCCTATGAAGTGTCTGGAGTTTACAATACGCAAATTTGACCTTGTTTAAGCTGTTAACTAGTAATTCAAATCATCAGTTCCCTGAGGCACAGAATCATAGAATGGCTCATGCTAGACCGATACCTGGATCTGTTTGCTCCAACACACTTCTCGCAGCAGGGCTAATACTGAGCCTGATTTCCTAGGGCAGTGATAGGTATGATGGGGCAAAACAAAGGAGAAGCCCTAAATAAAGAGATATTGATAAGGAAATGTCCCAGGTAATTTATAAATCTAGTATCCAGCTCACCAGAGCTCTGCCTAGTCAGTATCTGGACATGGATATCAAAGAGGACCCCAGAGGATCCTACATGTCCTAGTAGCCTAATAAAAGGGACAAGTTCAATATGTTTGAAAAGGAATATGACCTTTCTTCGTTCTTCATCTTATATAGTAGCCAACCCTGACACCAAAACCATTAATGCAAATAATTGGAATTAAAACAATGGTCTGTAACTGGTAAATTAGAGTTCCCATATACCAAGGCAGATCTTCAGAAGTGGCTAAGGCTCAGTGTTCCTCTTAAGCTTCAAATGAAAGCAAGTCAAGTCTTCCCTTATGCTCTCCCTCCTCCCACAATTCTGAAAAGTTAATGTTCTTTAGTATTTCTATAGCGAAGGGAACTTCAAAGCAACATGAATACAGCATGCGGGTAAGTGAATAGACATATACACAATAGAAAATGAGAGCACTGAGAACACAGAGATGGGTTTATATGCAAAGAATTGTAAGAAAAGACATCTTTAAGTGTAAATGTAGATTGTAGAATATGGGTCAATTATCATTAAGAATAAACTTATGTTGGAATGTTATTCATAAATATCAAAATGTTCTACAAAGAAGTATTGATTGCCAGTTCCACATCTTGTTTTGAATAGGAGGTAAAACAGACCAGACCTATATGCCTTTACTGAGGCCCCAGTGACTAGTGTTAGCAGAATGTGAATTTTGAAATCTGAGCACTTGAATGACTGAAGGAAATCTCTTGGAAAACTCCCTTATTTCAACCAATTCCGCAAGGGTAGATACTGGAGTTAACAAGTACCGGTTGTTTCCCTGTTTCATGTCCCAGCCTGCATTTATTTTGCAAGCCCTTTAGTGACACTGTTTTCATAGAAACCTTTGCTCTTGTAAAATAAAATGAGAAGCTACTACTTCATGGCAAGTTATCCCTATCAGAGAAGGAAAATCAACAGCTTATTTAAGCTCCCATTATTTAATTTTAATGTTATGACTGAACTTCTATTGCATTACAGTAGATCTCTATGAAGATAGAGCAAATTAATTAGCAATGAAGGAGCAAATAAAGTGCTAGCAGGGCTTGAACACAAGCAGCAACCTCCTCTTAAATCTCCATTAGCTATTTCTTCATTGATAATAACTTATGACAGACTATGTAAGAACTACTTGAATATCACATGATATTATGAGGGATGCACAGGTAACAAGCGGAAAATTAATTCACACTAGCAATAGACAGAGCCTTTGTAACAAAAAAATAATTCAGAAGACATTTGAAATCAGTTTTTACTGCATTATCTTCATAATCCATCAAAATGCAACAGAACAAAGTGTGCCATACTGTGCTAAGCATGGGCATGTCAGAGGCGATCAGTAATAATTCAAGGATCCTTCTATGCACCACTCAAAAAGACAGAATGTCAGATAGATGCAAAACCATTATCAAGTTGAGGAGAGAAAACCCTTTGGACTAAAAACCATAACCTGATAGACCACCACATTTGCATTACAAGAGAAATAATATGACAGGATCCCTGACTGGCTGATCTATGAATATTAAGCATCTCTAAGCTTTGCCTTCTGAATACCCAGTTTTTAAAGAATTCTAAGGCATAGAAGTCCACGCAACATTTTGATTCACCAGTAGAGGCCACCACACACTTCATAAAACTATCAGACCATCCCTGTCAATCGCTAATTTCAGTGCTGGGTGATTGCTCACGGCTGGGTACCACATGGGCCAGGTTGCTTCCCAGATACTCCAGCAGAAATGTCTGCCTCTTCAGAGGCTACATTTTCCTTGGGTATTTTTTCTTTACATTATTTTTTTTCCCCTACAGCCCGGAATTCAAGCCCATACCAGATCATACTAATTCTCAAGATCCTATCTTTGCTATCCCCTGTATCTGTCAAGACAGCTCTTAGAATGTTTTCAGTAGTTTTCCTTGGCTTACAAGACCACTGTGAGTGCAGTACGGCAAGGCTTGTCTACATGACATAATGATGTTCAGTGGGAATCGTGGCAGTGCTTTCACTTCAGACAGTGCTGCACAACAAACACCTAACATCAAAACTACAGTTCATCTGCCACACTCATCAAGGACACAAGAAGGGGCTTTAAGGCTCAATGTCAAAAACCTCATTCCTTTTCCATTTATGTTCATCATACAGCCTCCTAAGAGATACTCATGTTGTTTCTTGGTACGTAAATAAAACAGGTTTTTTACACACAGGCTGTAAGTCATATTTGCACTACTTTCATCCATACATACTAAAGATTACTTACACCCTTATTCCCAGAGATATGTCTGCACCTGCAGAAAGACTTTTCCTTCAAGTTTTACACTGATACTAAATAAAGAAACATTAAAGGAAAGGAAATAGCATTTCCAGGACAAATACGATATTTTATATTTTCATTCCAGTTGAATTCCATGCCTTGAACTGCAGTCAAGCAGCCAGGTAACAAACACATGGAAAAGAGGTATTTCTTCTACTGTCTCTTAAATCCCTCTGTATTGGGCTCTTGTCTAAACCCAGGGCATATTTGGGATTTCTTCCTGACAAATATTGCACTGCTACCATACTCAGTTGTCTGCTGAGTGCAAATGTAAAAATGCAGATGTGTCCAAAAGTCCAATAGACAGTGAGACAGGGCTCTTGATTGAGTAAAAGGTGCTGTCAGGATTCCAGTAGCTTTGAGAGTCTTTTTGTACTCTGTTAAAATGCTCTTTCAAGAGGAAGGTATAAGTATCCCGTTGTTTGAAGTACACAAGATATATAAAAGTATGCAAGCAGTGCTGCAAAGAGCAAAGTATGTCAATGATACTGAAATACCAGACAGGTCAAGAACTGAAAGGGAAAAGGATTAACAATGAGTGATAAAGATATCTGACAGTTCATTAACGTTACTTATGAATAGAATTATTCTGAAGGAGAAGCCAAAACCATTCTATAGTGTACATCCCCATAGTGAAATGAGGAAACTGCATCAGGTATTAGACTTTCTGAGCAGATGTACAAAACATGAGGAATGTCATTTCAGTAGGCAAAGTGCAGCATTATGCAGTCTGGTTCAGAATGTCATTTCATTTATGTTTTGAGAAAAATACAAAATAGGAAGAATAAATAAGGATTTTGAAAGCTTATTTTGATTTCACTTTAACATTTATAACTCACTTGGTTACCATGTACAATGAATCACACATACCTACAATAAAAGTGAATGGGCCTGGAGTCTAAAAGCAAATATGTATGTGGGAGGTTTTCACTGGCTCTGTTCAACAAACATTATCTGCTTTCAGAAAGTAGAAGGAACTGAGAGACTTCGGCTTCTAAAAACAAAGCTTTAAATAATCTGTGACAATTTCTGAGAATTAGCTCTGCAAAATAGTGATTGCTGTGCTTAAAACACCTGTACCTTAATTTCAAGTATATTTACACTTCACTGTTAGTGTGAATACATATGTGTATAGGTACAACTGACTGCATTCAAGAACCAAATCAACATAGCTAAGTATAAGAGTATAAGGAACTTCGGTGAACACAGAATAAGAGATTGATCAAATACATAAAATCTAGTCATATGCTTTTCTTAAAGCTAGGAAAAATATTTTCAGAGCAGTTCTGCTATTTTTTTAATTTATTTTTATTTTAATGTCTATTCTTAATGGAAGATCACTCCAGACCTCCTTTCTCTCACCAGAAGACAGTTGATTTTAGTTTCTGCTCTGAATCCTATCTCTGGGAAACTGTGCCAAAATTCTCCGCTAGCTTATATAACTTTTTGTTCTTTTCACAGCGGTGTTTTTTTCAGTGGTGCAAGAATAGTGATACCTCTTCTTAGCCATGCGTATATCTGACATAGTCCTCTGCAAAACAAGGTCTTGTAAAATATATTCTAGACCTTAGATCATGCTGGTAGCTTCCTCTTAACATGTTCCAGTTTTCCCACTTCATATAGGAAACCACTGCTGTATACAGCTTTTTAGTTGAACTGTGCCATTGTCTTGCACAGCATCATTTCTTGTAATTCCCTTTTCCAGAAATATGTGCCCCGTACATATGTTTTATGCAAGTTTTCTTCACAGGCCTATCTCCCCATATCCTCCTGATCTGCCATCTCTAACTGATAAGAATTTGAGCTTAGATGTTGCAAGGATGCATTCCTTACTGTTATTTATGATCTCATTTCTCTTTAGTTCTCAAGGTCTTTTGCTTTTGCGCATATGATTCTGGTCACCCCACTCAGTGCTGCTTATGCCTGCTCCTCACTGCATTATGTATCCATACATGTACTCACTAAAAGCACATTTTTCTTTTCCTGCTTTAAGATCCTAAAATATAACTTTGAGGTAGACCACAAATAACTTCTTTGTGATAATTTCTCTTCCAGAGTGTCTACCAGTGAAAATGTAGAAGTTAAAAAGCTATCACATGTTTAGTTACCATGATGGTTGTTTCTGTATAGACAGTGTGGCACCATGCCAATATCAGGATGAATTGATCTTGATAACTACTTAAATTAAAAGAACAATTAAGAAAATTCTAAATAGCTGGCAATGACATCAGTTGAAAAGAGTATGTGCTCACTTCAACCCTTCCTCCTTCTCAACACCTCATTTAGGCTTAAACTTTCATTGGGCTTGACAGAAATCAAAGATAAAACAAGGTATTTGGTACTTGATCTCTCTAATAAAACAATATAGCAGAAAAAATACTTATTCTTCTTATATCAAATAAATACAAATAAATACACTCTTCTTATATCAAATTCTAGCATATGAGAATGCAGAAGTTTCAGGGATTTGGGAAGGAGAGAAATGCAAATAAACACACTGTGTATCTCAGCAAAGCCAACTGTACACTTTAATAAATCATTAGCAAGGTCTACAGCACCCCGGTCCTTTATGACTTGAGTTTAAAGGCTATTTTAATTCAGCTCCATAAAACCAAGGGAGGTAAGAGGTTACGAAGGAGATAAAAATGCAATACTAAAAACGTTAGTATGCGTTGTTTAACTGTAAAAAATGTATCTGAGTGCTAATGCGGATCTGTCCTGCTGTTGGATGCAGCAATGACTTGTTTCTAAGAAAACAGAGGGGCAGAGAGGGAGTTCAGGAAGATCCAGCAAGCTAGCGGCAATGCCAAATATTTTTACATCCTGCCTGCTGAAGTTCTCTATTACCCCATTCTGAGAAAATCAGTTGTTGAGTGTCTGACTCTTGGAGGAATGCTTAGGTTACTTAGGCAGAACAGTCTTGTGCCTCAGAGACTACAGAGAAGACCTCAAATTGCCATGAAGGGTGGTATCCTGGGTTCAGCTGTAGCAGTCATTTTTTTCCTTCTTAGTAGCTGGCGCAGAGCTGTGGTTTTGACTTTAGCCTGAGAAAAATGCTGTTAACACACCAATGTTTTCATTAATGTTTACTCCTATCAAGGGCTTTTCAGTCTCATGTTCTGCCAGGGAGGATGAAAGGCATGGGAAGCTGGGAGGAAGCAGAGACAGGACACCTGAACTAAACTAGCCAAAGAGGCATTCCATACCACAGTACATCATGTCCACTATATAAACTGGGAGCAATTACCTGGAAGGGTTAGATCACTGCTCGGGTCAGGCTGGGTATTTTTTGGACGGTGGTGAGTGGTTGTATTCTCTTACGTTAATATTTCCCTTATCATTAATATTATTTGTGGTAGCAGCAGTGATTTGTGTTATACTTCAGTTACTGGGCTGCTCTTATCTCAACCTGTGGGAGTTACATTCTTTCGATTCTCTTCCCCATCCCTCCGGGAGCAGGGGGAAGAAGAAGCAGGAGGATGCGAGTGAATGCATGGTTCTGAGTTTCCATCTGAGCTTAAAACATGACAGGTAGAAAAGCAGTTCACCACTGCACCACTCCCTGAATTGAGGCTGGTACCATTTTCATATCCAAGAGACTTGAAATGGCAATTTTTTACAAATAGAAATGAGGAACTATTCTGGAAATATTAGTATGCTATGGGGATATACATTGCATAAATAGTCCCAGGGAAATAATTCAAAAATGAACAGAGAATAGCTAGTCATTGCTGTATAGGAGACATAAAAGCAGCCCCTTATAACAGCTTGGGATTGATTTGGGCTCATACGTCAAAGGGCAAATAGAATGGAAGTAGCAATTTCATTACTGCGTATGTCAAAAGAACGTATTAATTGATCCAAATTCTTTACTGTCTTTAATGGATTGAGCTGCCAGAAAGGATTAATGCTTCACAAATTTGGGTGAATTATAGGTTAGGATTCTCACAAGCTTGTCAGAAGAAAAATGGTCTCTTTACAATGAAACTGATGGCTAAGGTTAGGTCCTCCAAGTTCTAAAAAGAAATCATGCTTAGTGAACACAATTAAAATATGCATTAAAACAAAATAAGACAAAAGGAAAAAAAAAAAACAAAGAAGCTTGTCTGTTATTAAATCTTACTTTAAACACTGTGCTTTCAAGTTTAGTATTTCTTTTCTTTAGATCTGAGTAACAACACTGCAGAATGATAATTGAAGAAGTGCCTTCTGAACAGACTAAAAAAGTACACACAAAAAAAAAATCCATGCCATTACTCAAATGTAGAAAAATTCCTTTTATTTTCTTACAAAAAGAAAATTCTGTGCATAGAAATAGTATTCCCTCTATGAACTAATCAGGTAGAAACTGAAAACTTTCATGATCATAGTGAAAAATGGCATTGATGGATCCTGCATACAGACATAGGACTTGCTTTCTGTGTGTGTGGTTCAAGATCTGAGCTTCTGACAACTTTGTAGCACTCATTAATGCTTGAGGACTGTGGTTGATACAGTGAGGAATGCATGGATGCAATGATTGAATCTTTCATAAGGAATGGTATTTTCTGTACCACTACTATATCCCACCTCTGCAACACTCTCATTACAAAGGCTTTGTTTGGTAGCCTTTCTTCCTCTGCTGTCTTGCTTTTGGAGCGCTGCATGTTGGGTTTTTTTGTATTATGGACAGAGAGAGAGAAAAAAGCCAGCAAGAATGGGGACTGAAATGAAAATAGTCTTTCGATGTGTAGTGTTATTCGTCACTCTTCACGCAAAGCAACATAGGTCTGGAAAACATTAACTGTCTGGAAACAGTTTTTCCTTTTCTTAACAAAAAGTGCTTATGATGCATTATCTGCAAACACACAATTTTTTGGCATAAAAATGTCATACAGAACTCAAACATATTGATTCAGGAGTCTTGCAAAGAAGCTTCATAGCTACAGTCAGCCAGCTGCTTTTCTTTATGCAACCAGGTTCTTACTGGAACTGCAACAGTGATCATGCATCGTATTTTCCTCTGTGAAACCCCTGCCCATGGGGAGTTGTAACAGAATGCTCAGTCAGGATTTCTGAACCACAGAGGAAAACGCAAGCACACTATAATGAAAAAAAAAAAAAGAGGAAAATATATTTGTATCCAAGGCTTTGTATTTGGCCAAAAGCAAACATTTCAGCCAAATAATTGTAAATTTTGCATACTGCAGCCACTATTTGCACACATTAATTTCAACTAATTGTTACTTGTTGTAGATATTATTAAAGGTGGTGTGGATGGAAAACATCTGTCAATCTCTCAGGGTTCTCCTGACAGGACTCTGGCTTTGTAAACATGCAGTGGAATGACAGGGCTCTTGCCATCTCCCTGCAATCGCTCTTAGTGCACAAAGACTTGCATGCCAGTAGGGTGAGAAGCACCAGCAGTGATTTCCAGGCAAGAAAATTTTGGTGGCTGCCTGCGGACCTGCTATAACCTAAACAAGGGATGACAGAAGTCCACCTATGAGGCTACACATTCAGCTTTTTCCTCTCAGCAAAGTGGTGTTCCCTTTTTAAGAAGTTGCAATTCTAATTTTTGTTTTGAACCAAGTCTTCTTCATCTGAAATCCCACCTTTCACTGAATTAGAGTTTGACATTTAAGGCACTACAAACAGACATTACCTTCTGTAGCACAGTACTGCATTGTATGCTGTCTGAAACAAAAGCCCATGGCATTTAACAGAAGTTTTCTAGGTGAGAACTGTTGGGGTAGGAGGTAGAAGTCCCTAATAAATCTTGTCAGAGAGAAATGCAAGAAGTCATTTTGGAAGAGACAAGATCTTCCCATTCTCCCCAGTCTCTCAGGGAAGCCAGCTGCATCAAAGCTGAGTAAGCTAAAACAGTAACAGTACCAAGGGTAGCAGGTCACCATAAACAGATCATCTATTAGTGACAAAAGACTCTTGCTTTATGCCTAAATCAGCATGAAAATTCTCTGGCACTCAGTGAAGCCTAACATTGTAAAACCTGGACTGGTACCAGTTTCTTGGTACTGGCATGAAACAAGAAACAGTGGTTGGGGCTGTGGAGGGCACTGGTGTCAAAGTGACGACTTCTTAGTCAGCAGCAGGGGCTATCAGTTAAGAACTGGGAAGATCAACAAGGAGAAAGGAAATCAAGAAAACCTACAGATTGATTTAAGGCCCCTGCAAGATCTGCAGAAGCCTAGCTGCTGTTCTAACGTTGGTTTTCTGTGAAACTGAGAAGGCCTGAGGCTGTTTTCAAAAGCAGAAAATCCTAATAGGGTAGCTAAAAGAAATGTGCCAGTGAAAAAAGGTCCTGAAGGAGTAGCAGCTGTCCAAGTTTTCAAAGTGACAGTGAGAGTTCACGGACTCAACAAGAGAACACATTCCCTGGTCACCGAATTACGGTATCTTTATTTGACAGCATTTCTAATTATCATCTCTTACTGGAGTTTGAAACTAAACCTCAAAGCTTAAGGCACTGATTACATCTCAGTGCATATCAGCTTCTGTTCATTAAAAATCCTTCTTGAATTAGATTTGCAAGCATGGGAATTTCTATTGAAAGCCCAAGTCTAGATATCTTACCAGTGACTTTGTAGATTTGACTCCTGGAAAAGTGGTGGGCCCTTGTCAGATAGTAATTTTCAACTTTTGTGCTTCAAAAAGTACTGAAACCAAATTAGCGATAATGCTTTTCCAAGGTTTGTTAACCTTGCTTGCTCAACAGCTGCTCTCTGTTCAACAGCTGCTCTGTTTCCATTTTAAGGCTGAAAAGGAGCTAGTATGGCCTTGGCATTGCCAGAATTTGGGAAGCAGTGCTCTAAAAGCTGCAGACAAATTTCTCTCTCAGTGAAGGATGATTGGCAAACGTCTGCAGTCTGAGGACATTTACATCATGCAATGATGAATGCCACAGTCGTACAGTAAATAGGACTGCTGCAAAATTTAATGGCTGCTTTAGAACCTTCATTTCTTATTAGAAAAGGTCAGCTATTGTCCTAGCTCACATGATTAATGTGAGCTCCTGTATCTTTATGGAGTATTTCTACAATATGTGCTTTGCAAGTGACTGTTTCTTCGTCATTTCAGACTATACCAAAGTTTACTACTCAACATGAATTTAGATTTGTTGTTGAATACAAGCATTTTTCCAGCAGGGTAGTGTAAGCTGTCCTACTGGGAGGAGACTTATGTTTGGGGCCTAAAGAACATTTGTAGCTCACTTTAGTACAATTTATACCAGCAGGATGGCTGAAATTCATGCTTGCAGTGCCATTTTTAATAAAGAAATTACTAAATCTATGCAGCACTTTTCTACCTGCTTTCTGTGAATTTGAAACAGGATTTATAATTTTTTTATCATTGTTTTCTTTCCAGAGGCCTGGACAGCTTACTGGCATCCATACAAACAGAAAAGTTTAACAAGCTTTAGTTCTGTCATGCCAAAGTTTTTCATTTTACACCTACAAGCTTGGTTCTTTAGTGTAAATCTCATTGCTGGGACTTTAAGCAATGAAGGACAGATATTTCTTCTGATGAGAAGGGACAAGTGACTTTGACTAAGTCCTGGGACAGATTGGTAGGCAAGGTCACACTTGATATAAGCACCCCAGCTTGATTTAGGAACCCTCAATCAGCTACCATACAAGTACAGTTCATACTCAAATCTTAAATACTTAGTCTTAATGTTGTTTACTCAGAAGACCGTCACTGGACAATCAAATAGAGCTGTACATCAGCCAAAAATGGAAGAGAATAATGAAATTAAAAGCCATGAGATCTTTAAACTAACCACATTTCCCAAACAAACCACATTCCTTGAATTATTCCACAGCTGTTTTACATTTCAGGTAAGACCTATCCTACCCACAGTCCTCCAGTCTCTAGTTATTATCAGTACTTTACGCTTTGCTTCAAAGACTTTTACAGAGGGAAGGCACTAAAACAAAATGCCTAAACAGCTGAGCTAAATACTGTGCATATGAGGTTTATGCAATACAGCCATACCCATAAGATAAAATGTATCAATTTTATGATAAACTAATGTTACTGACATGCTATCCTTTCAAAATCTTGAATTATGAATAGGTATGCCAAACTAATGAAGTCTTCTAAAAGGTAGGCATTTATTTAACAATTTTCAGTATTAGGAAGTAAAAATAGAATAAGGATGAGATATGTTTCATATATATTATGTTTGAGTCTCAACCTGGGAATCTGCAGTTTGATTTTGCTTCTGTTTTGAGTCTGTTTAGCCTCCATTTATTTCTATATCTGCCCATACACCCAGTCCAGCACAAGCATTAAAACAAAAGAAATGGCTATCAGAACCTGAAGGCTTTTGCCCAGTATTCTGCAAGGTTTTACAACTATGTCTTCCATTAAAATAAGATCAGCTTATGTTGGTATACAAAAATGCTGAATATAGATAGCAATTACTTACCACAATTTAAAGACATGAAGAACTTCAGAATCAAATCAATTCTTGGTTAAGTAAGGCACATTAATAATTGCCAGTTGATGAAACTAATATGGATTTTATTTTAAACTGAGAGAGAAAGAAAATATTCATCATCTTTGCCACTTTTATGGAGTTATACAGAGAATGAATTATTGATTATAGGCACAGGACGATTGAATAGACTGTAGATGTTTAGGTACTTGTCAAATTAAGAAGCATGATTACAGTCAAACGCAGACGAGATAAAAATGGGTGCAGTGGCTGACAATTCATTGCCAGTGAAGAACTAGTACAAATGATTTGAAGTCATTGTACTGAATCAGGTAAAATAAGAAAGATTTGGTTCAGTGTCCTGCACAGTTCAGTGCTCTAATGGGTAGATCAGATGCAATTGTATAGTAGTAAGACAGTGTATACTGATCAGGGACCAATCATGAATGTTTGTGCAAGTGCTTTTATTGTTTTTTAATTACATATGAGGAAATTACAGTATTAGATATAATTTGCCATCAAATGTTTCCTTTGTCAAAGGCCATGTTCTCTGTGTTTTGGGATAGATGTTGGTAGCCCTGATCTGTCTTTGTGAGATAAACTCTCCGGCTAAGTTTTTTCAACTGAGATTATTAATGGCCATGAAGTGATGTGATTTAGGCAGTAGAATAATGATAAAATAAATAGTTACTTTTAGTTAATGCTATAATTTGATGGTGTAGCTATGCTTGTGTGGCTCTGGTCACCATATTCACAGCATTGTCTAGCAAACATAAATTTTGATCAGTGGATATGCGAAAAAAGATTTCACTATTGACATTTTATCTGGAACTTTTTCATGGGGCTACTAAAAATGAAATACCAACTGTTCTTTGAAAGGTCATATGTATGTATGTATTGATTTAATATTTAGAGATGCTTTCATCAGTCAAGAGGTACAGGATTCTGCAAGCGAAAGCTCCCCATGATTTTCTTTTAGAAATGCAAGTACAGTGCCCACAAAGTTAAATTAAAATTGCGATTTAATTCTAATTACGTATTTGACCTTTAAGAAATATTGAGCACTGGGAAGAAATTCAAGTTCATTTTTGTTTGGAAAAATGAATCTCAGTAGTTGAACTACAATTATAGCTCTGCTTTCGGTCACTGACCCCCTGATAGAGCTAAGTGAGTAATACTTTATTGTAAAGCATTTACACAACAAATAATGTGTTATATTCCAATATATTTCAGACCACTTAACTGAGATATTTTTAAAGCTGACTATACAGATATACAGCTACATTTATCTGAAAATATAAGAAGATCTTTTCATAGGAGTTTACCATGTAATAGGGTAGACTTTAAGTTTTCATTTGAACAAATACCATCAAAAATGAAATAGTAGAAGCTTGTAGGTTACAAGTAAATATATCCTAATCCTTGAGGGGGAAATGGGCATTGGATTATCCAACGCAATAGCTCACTTGTCAACCCTTTGGATAAACTGATGATTAAGGAGAAGCACTTTGTCATGCGTGATTTAACCCTGCTGATTTCATTATAATGATCTAAATGAGACTCGTATGATGAAGTGAGTTGAGACTCATGAATCTCTGGACTGTAAAAGCAATCTGTAAAAGGAGCCTGGTGAGACACATACAACTTGAGAACTTGCTGATCCCTCATAGGTTTTTCATGGAGGAAAATGCTGAAGTATGGAGTCTAAAGAGGAGCTCATGGCCGTAGTGTTGGCGTTACAATATTTAACTCATGGTGTTTGTTCTTTCAAGCCTGGAAGAGTAACACTTGTCAGGGAGACATTGCTCTTCCGATCCTGACTGCAGTGACAACATAATGTGTAAGGAAACCAGGTGATAAGAACAAGATTCACAAAAGAACTCCTGCTCAGCTGAAATTCCCCACACAAAACCCTCTCCCTAGAAGTCCAGGGAAGAAAAAAAAAGTGTTATTTCTCTCTTGTATGTTAATGTGGAACAGGTAGCTGTGGCAAGAGTGCACAAGGCTCTGATGAGGAGGAAAACATGGAAGTTCTTTATTGCAAGGGTGGTGAGGCACTGAAAGAGGTTGCCCAAAGAAGTGGTGAATGCTCCATCCCTGAAAGTGTTCAAGATCAGGCTGCACAGGTCCTTAGGTGACATGGTCTGGTGGGAGGGGTTTGTGCCTATGGAAGTGGGGTTGGAACTGTATGATCTTAAGGTCTTTTTCAACCCAAACTGTGCTATGATTCTAATCAGGTTTGGGCATGAACTGATCTCTAGACTGCTCAACTATATGCCCTGTGTGTTCTGGTCATACTCAAAAGCAGATCCTTATGAGCAAGGAGCCTGCAGCAACGCAGGTGCAGTGAAGCCGGGTGGCAGCACAGCTACTGTCCTGAGGATTGCAGTTGTCCATTGAGAACCAAAAAATATACTTCAGTTACTTATGGGACCTGAGCCTAAGTTTCTGGGATTTTTTCTCCAACTTCCACACATCTGGAAGGCTCTTTACAGGCCCTATAAAAAGGCCACTATGGGGTGTGGAAAGCAAAGGCTGCCCAGGGATGAGAAACATGGATGAAGGTAGAGGGAGAGCTGCTGGGAAGTTGGGCTGGAATCTTGAGGCTGCAGTTGCATCATTTCCAGGTGGCTGTGTTCCCACACAGGCTCTACAGAGGCAAATATAAAGAAGGGTGTGAAAGTAAATATCCTTCCTGCATCTGACACACCCACTCATCCTATAGCCCCCTCCTATCCCTACATTCATGGGTGGAAGCTATCATCTGTCAAGGGTGTGAGCTTCCTGGGACACATTTTTCATGGCTGGAGAAGAGAATCTGCACCTGGAAAGGTCTTTTCTGGTACATACACAGTAGGGTAAAATCCGGGCCAAAAAAAAAAAAAAACATAGCTTAATCCCTTTCTTTATATGTCATTCTAGTAATTTTAAAACCTGTCCACCTATCTTACTTTTTATGGCTGTTTTTCATACAACTTTTAATTAAAATAACTTTTCACATTAAAATTTAATTAATTTTTCCCCCATAGTGAATCATTGGTCAACAATTCATAGCAAGTCTTATTAAAATCCAATGTAATTACTCTACATGTCCTGAGAACATTGCAAACACTTGGTTCTTACAGTCACAATGATTAAAGAATTGAATTTTCTGAATATTATTGTTAGACCTTACACATCCACCAAATCAAATGCATTGGTCCTTTGTGCTAGATTTGTAAAAACTACACTTCACAGAGTCAAGCTACTCAGCTAAATCCTTTCTATCAGATTGGAATTGGAAAGGACTGTGGAGTTTGAATGGAAAATTTGTAAGTGCCATTCTTTTTGTTCTTACTTCTTGGATTGTTGATAACATTCTCCCGTCTGGCTCACTGGATTTTCCACTAGGGATTTACAACAGTTCCCCATATAAAGAAGGAAAGAACAAAACAAGTAATGACCCATAGATGCCTGCCAATTCTGAAGAGATTATTTACCTGGGCTTTCAAGTATTTTATAATTATTTGACACTACTGACTGCTTTTGCCAAGTTCACATATTTCCATACGCCTGCTGCAGACTGCACAAATACATTCCAGGGTTCCAATTATACATTGGCTCAGCCGAACATGTAGCTCTTCCACTCAATTTACAATGCTAACAGGTGTTCCTTAGGATTCAGTGCACCACTCATCACATACCTGCCATCACTTCTTAAGTGTCAAAGACTCGCTTGGCCTCCTTTGTCCCTCTTCACTCTCTATACTGTTACATAAATCACTCCTGTGTTAGTGGTGCCCAAACTGCAAGATTCTTGCTGCAATGTTTCACTGAGGCCAATTTGCAATGAGTTTAGAAAATAAACAGGTATAAATTTAATTATTTAAAATGCAGAAGCCCTCTGATCTGTGTTTCTAAGAGCTGACCTACATTTACAGCAAAAGCCCTGTTTAGCAGAATTAGATCAAATGTACCAAAGATCTTCTCAGCATTTTGTTTCTCAATAGATTTTGAGATAGAAAAATCCCCCATACTGTCAAGTGAAGATCAGTGCCTTCTCAAATCTGAAGGCAGATTGCATTTCTCTTGCTTTCCTTATAAATCACAGATCTTGCAGATTCTTCACATCCTTTACACCACCCTGCAGGTACTAACATTAAGCCCTCATCTCCATCCCAGATGAGCCTGATTTTGATTGATTGTGACCTCCTCTGAACTAGTGAAGGTGACCGTTTGGATGTTAGTGCAAGTGATAAAGACAACTGAAACCTCGTTTTACAGAAAAAGGGATATATAGCCTGTCTCTTTTCTCAAGCTAGTAGCAAATTTTGGATCTATTCACAGTTTCTCTGTATGGGAAACAGCAACATAATATATTTCAAAAAGTAATTTGATAGGGAAAATGCAAACACATCAAGTCTGTCTTAACTAAAAAAAAAGGTAATTAAAAGATGTTTCCTTTGCAAGACTAGTCAAAATTCACCTTCAAGAATTTAGTTGAAAAAATGTTTGTTCAAATGATTCAGAAAACTGGCCAACAGTAATAACAGCCTTGAGGTTCATAGCCCTTTAATAGTGGAATCGTGCTAAAATGACTGACAAATCCTTTTATATGCACAGCTCCACATGAGCTAGCTTGTTTTCTTAAAGGAAGAGATGATAATTTTCCAGGTTTAGCCTAGCTGCCATTATCAACAGGCAGGATTCCTAAGACAAAATTATATTGCATGTATGTAAAGGTGACAAAGAGATGAGGGGGGAAAAAAAAACAAACCTGAAAAGGAACTTGTAAGTCAATGCCACAAAGCTTTCTTTTAGTCAAGATCTCACAGAGAAAAATGTACAAAACCAGCTACCAAAGGGAAATCATTACACAGGAGTGGGTGCTTTTTGATGCTGTTTTCCTTCCCACCAGTTCTTTGGCTACCGCTTATTAGACCGTTCCTGACATAGCAACATAACCAGGAGATGTCTTTAGACAGAGTACAAAGAGGTAGAAATACAGCAGGCAAGGACATGAACAGTTCATTACACCAGGACAATTTTGCACATTCATAGAATCATACAACAGTTAGGGTTGGAAAGGACCTTACGTTGATGCTGTTCAAATTAAGGAAGTAAAGCCTGTGAGGAGTGCAAAGGGCTGAAAAGGGGATTACACTAAATATCATATAAAAAAATCAGCTACTACCAGAACTTTAAACTAGCTAGATTGTCTCTTCATTTTTATTACCTTCCAGTATTGCTTATTTCCTCTAAATCTAAAAATTGTCTTGTGTTGGCAGGAATTTTTACTTACATAAGGAAGAACAAGACCTTTTCTAAATCACAGGTAAGATCTAGCATCCATATTTGCTGATAAACAGAAACAAAACTTGCACTTCCTTAAAGGACAGACAGAAAAGGTGATGACAAAAGCTGGATAAAACTGATAATAACAGCAACAGTCTGTGTTGATGAGGCAAGAGTTATAAACTGCTTTCTGTTTATGTGAGCTCAACAGCAAAGTCCACTTTTAGTTTTAAAATTTACAAAGGAAAAATTACACCCTTCAGCTGGAATGAATGTGGAAAAATATACTGTGAGACCATAGTAACCTTTCCGATGTAGGAAGTCTGCTCTTCCAAACCTGCAATGTTAGGTGACATTCACACAGTGTAAGCAAAGCACATTCCAGCTGATTAGGTCCTCCATTATGTGCTTTTTTAGTATATGAACTCTCACTTTCTTATAAATACTTTCACAGTTGATTTTAATACCTATTAATAAAATATTAATAACAGGACTCTAAAATGGTATCAGCACAGCCAGCTGTTTTATTGCTAGAACCTAAGTGCAAATGTGAAAACAAGATTGCAACAGACCTGGCGTAACATTGTTTAATATCAAGTTTAGACTCTGTCCTTCAAAGCACACATAACTGGTTTCTCTTCCCACATTACTCTTTCCTTATGTATGTTTGACAGGTATGTAAAGGCATCCTGTAGCCCTGATGAAACAGGTGCTCATACACTATCCTCAGAAGGGCCATTTCTCAGAGAGAAACAAATGATGGCTGCGGCAACTGCAGAACAGACATGAGTTGGCTACAGCAGTATTGTCACAGCAAGGATTAGTCCTTATGAAAACTCTGTTAGGGATTGTCATATTTGTGACTAGGCAGCTATGGAAACATGTAAGAAGCCTACGCAGATTTTCCATTTCCTGGCAGTTCACAAAAGCAAAGCAGTGTGGCTCAGAGAAGAGGGGGCCACAACACAAATGATGCGGTAAAGCTTAGCAAGCCTGTTCAACTTATGGCATACTGCATGAGGGAGAAGTTCCAGAGGTTTGTAGTCATCCAGTTCTCCAATGCAGCTAGGTTGGAATGTCACTCACTGCTCCACTGAGGTTCTTATTTTAAGCAACTGCAAGCTGGAAAGCTGGAGTGATTTCAGCACACAAACTCCCAAAGCATGTCCTTGTCCATCTAAAAGCTCAGCAGCAGCCAGTGCTTATTTCAGTTTCACACCATGGCCCAGACTCACCTCTCAGTCATTGCTTCATGGGCTCCAAGTGCTGGCTGAGTGAAGCTGGTCAGAGAGTGCCTCAAGCACCTGGTTATTCTAATTTCCCTTATGCACCTTCCCCACTACTCTTATTGCTGTTCTGATTGCCTAGCATGGCTGCAGAGGAAGATTAGCAAATAGAGACAAGCTAAATGAGTCATCTTTAAGGCAGATATGAGAATTTCACTGCAGTGTCATCATCCCTGTTTTCAGCCCTGAGGCAGCAGCAGCCCAAGAAGAAAAGCACAAGGAGAATCAGGAGAGAAGGAAAACGTGGTCACTGCTAGAATTGAAATTCCCTTAATACCACAATCTTCCCACAAAGCTCTGCAGTTGTCTTCATTCCCAGGTAATGTATATACAGATACCCACCTACCCACAAAAGCATAAGCCTTTTACTAATACAGCTTGATAAAATACTAAAAAGCAATTTTTGCTGGGTTTTGTTTTGTTGGTTTGGGTTTTGTTTTGTTTTGTTTTTTCCCTTAAGGAGCAAAACTTCCTCAGGAGCTCATCTGAACAGGTTTTCCAGCAAACTACAGACAATCATGAATCTTACCATTTTCATTCTCCCATAAGAAGTGTATAGTAGCTTGTATGCAAAAGATGAAACAAAAAATCCCTTAGTAACTGAACAAAAAGAGGAGACACCACTGTCCATGCTTCTCTGTAGAAGAACAAAACAAATAGATGACAGATGGTAGACACATCTCTTAGGCAATATGGGAAGTTGCTCAGAGGCCATAGATATAAATTAAATTTAAGGCTCTGTGGAACAGAAAATAGAATTAGAGCTTGATGATTGTTATAGGGTGGTTGTTTGTTTGTTCGTTTTTTTTTTTTTTTTCCAGGAAATGAGAATCATGTTCCCAGTATTGAATACATTAAGTGGCTTCATTTGTCAGTTCACTTGCGTTGACTGCACTTCTGAAACTATTGGTATGGCATTACTTTGAGTTTTCTGATTTCAGAATTTTCTTGATTTCAGGACAGGTGTCAGAAAATCTAGACAAAATAGGCTGAGATTATTCTAAGATGTCCTGAAATACCACTGAGCTACTGTGATTTGCAACTTTCTTTTAGTCACTGTAACATGATATTCTACCATCCGGAGCAGCAAAGCCTCATTACATGCTGCAATAGCATAAGCTCAGCTATTTAGATTTAATATATTTCCTCTTTTTTTTTATGTTGCTCTGCTTCCTCTCTTTGGTTATGGTGTCTACTTTAGGAATTTAGTTCAGCTGTTTCACTCTACAGATCTCTTCCTACTAGGCTGCATTCCCTGATACAACAGCAGTAGCCAATACAAACTGTTAGATTTGTCCCAGCTGTTTTATTTAGCTTACCCTGGTACTCTGTGGTAAAATATTATTCTACAATGCATTGCCTATTTATTTTTCAAATGCATCATAGACCTTGACTACCTTGCTTTTGTAGGAAAATCTATTATTAGTGGCATTGCTTTACATATTATTCACACATATGTTACAGGCTATGAAGCAGTCACAACAAATATGCCAGTGAAAGCTGTTCTCCTATCAGCCTTTCTTTTTCTGCTAAATAACTTCCTTTCTGGACAAGAAAAAGTCATTAAGGATGTTTTGACTCAAACAAGACAACAAGTGAGCAAAAGTTGAATCGGAAAAAATAAACATTAGATACAGTGAAGACTCCAGATAAACCGTAGAATAATTACTGTCAATAACTTGTTATTTTATTTTATTATTGCCAATTTAGTGGGTTTTCATTGTATAATATTGGAGATAAGAGGATACTATTGGGAGTTGCAAGAAGGAAGACAAGAAGGATAACATCTAGCTAGCCATTCTATAAACAATCTCAAAGGCAGGGTGCATTTGTAAAATTCTGACAGATGATCTGCATTAGATTACACTAAGATTGTGAGAGCAGTATAAAAATGCCCTGAATCAATCCTATATACCTATCTACTCAACTGGAGACTAAGCAATTACTGCTGTAGGGTAAGGACACATCAGTCACCCTCAGCATTTCCCAGGCTGCAAGCAGCCCTACACCAACCACACAAAGCCAATAAGTTATTTGCAGGCTGGAATGCTGCTAGGAGCAGCTCACATACCACCCATTCCCTGGGAGGGAGATTTCGTATCACCTTCATGCAAAGATGTCGATACACACATGGAAAAATGTAACTGCAGTATCTTGGAATAGCGACAGAGTAGATAACTCTTTGATCAAACCTCAGACTTCCATGGAAACTATTAGTGTTCAACTTCCTCTTGTGATGAATCTGTAAATACTAATTCAGAGTAGGTGAGGGCTCCCTGACTTCCTTGTTCCCTTTCTGCAGCCAATTTGTACAGTAATGTCAGTCTGGGAATCATAGAATGGTTTGTTTTGGAAGGGAACTTAAGGATCATGTAGTTCCAAACCCTTGCCATGGTCAGGGACACCTGTCACTAGACCAAGTTGCTCAAAACTAAATCCAGCCTGGCCCTGAACATTTCCAGGAATGAGGTCATCCACAAATTCTCAGGGCATCCTATGCCAGTGTCTCACCACCCTCATAGTGAAGAATTTCTTCCTAATGCCTGATCTAAATCTCCTCTCACATTAAAACCATTCTGCCTTGTCCAATCCCTACATGCCCTTGTAAAAAGTCCCTCTCCAGATTTCTTGTAGGCCCCCTTTAAGTTTGGATCTCCAAACCCAACTTCAGATAGGGGTCCATGTTATGCATCCACAGAAGTTAACCAGCAGGGTGAGATGTAGGCTCAAAAATATGAAGTGCTTTGTATGGTATGATATAACATGCAGATAAGGTTGCCAATAAGACTGTGAGTACGAAACTAGGTAAAAAAGTATATATTCAAGGAAGTTACTAAGAGCATGAGTATGGTGCTCTATAAGGATCCATCTTGTATTGGATGACAGAAAAGATAGCATTTCCTAAATCTACAATTAGATCAACATGGAGAGAAAGAAAAGGGGAAGAAGGAATGAAAATTCTGACAAATTGGAAACAAATTAGAAAAAAAAAGATCCATTTTATAAAGGAGCAGTTTCTAACCAGGCAGAAACAGTCACCTGCATGAACACAGCTGGTGAACATCTAGACACATAAGAGCTCTGCAGATAAGAACTTATGTGTCATATGAGTAAATAATATCAGATTTTTGTCAAAAAAAAAAAAAAAACAAACAAAATAAGTGCCTTATTGCACTGTGTAATCAGGAACAAAACCTGCAAGAAAATGTCATTTTTTCTTTTCATTGTAAAGATTCAGGTGAAATACTGTGTACATGTTTACGTACGGTGTTAGAAAGGGGGAGGGAGACAGGGGAAGTACAAGTGAATATTAATAGATTCAACTTGCAACACAAGACATTTGGCACAGACATCAGGGAAAAACTTTCTAGTGGCAAGTATAGCAAGGCACAGGAATAGATTGCCTGGGAAGCCTCCTAACCCAAAATTGGTTAACATATGTCAACTAATGATGTAAGTATAGTTGATCCTGCTGTGGGTAAAAGAATGAATGGGATGATCTCTTGATTCCCTATTTTTTTACAAAATATATTATTAAATATGCATTTAAGCAGAACCAAAACAAGCTACTGGCTTCTAATGATCATGTTACATTGCATAGCTTAAACTGCAGTTGAAAAGAAAAAAGGAAAAGTTTTACATGTTTTGCCTCCTACAACTTTCTTGTTATTATTTAAAGGAAAAATAATGCATAATGAGGTGTTAGCATTAAATTACTCCAGCTGTGAACTAAAACTCATATCTTCCAGGAAATAAGCTATATTCCCTCTGACTACTAACATTTGCATGGAGACAAATTATCTGTGTACATGGCTGTAGCTTCACAATGAAAGAAAGTTAATGTAATATGAAGAATAATAGAGGATGAAGAAACTTAAATCATGGCTGCCTTTTTTTTTTGTTTTCAGATAGCGAAGGGGTGTGTTTTTGTGTGTGTGGTGCACACGTGCAAATGTGTTTAATCTTTTGATGTATGTACCCATTCCTGGCTGCACTCACATTATATTAGTTTTATTTTGCATTTTGGGTTTTGTTTTTTTCTCCTAAACAGTATTAGAGGACTTTGGCTTTACATCTTCACAGTGTTCTTAAGTAGTTAAAGCCAGTTTGAGCGAGGTGGTCTCATTACCAGCCTCACATCCACACAGGCAGGGGAAATTTTTATAGAAATGGCTGCAAATAGTTCTTTGCACTGAGTTACAATCTAAGCAAAACACTCACTGAGCACACGCAGAGGTGGTCCTATTTCAAACCTTCTTCCTTCATCTCCAGCCAAAGAAATCCTTGGCAATTGCTATATCCAGGCTAAGCTTTCATCTTCAGCTTGTTGTGCAGTATTATTGTACTAGAAAAACATAGGGAGAGTATTTGGATAATGGATTATACTTTTCAACCTGAGGTAATTCAAAATGTTGAAGGGATTTTGCTCAGTGTTACAGCCAGTAAATAGAGTGTCATCTTTCAGGACAGCCAAGAATGAAAAGTTCTGCTAAAAATGTAAACATGTTAGGAAGTTATGGATGTGAAGAAAGGAAATTACATTGTTTTGCTATAAAGGTTAAAAATAACCACTGAAATGGCTCTAGGCAAACCTCAGATCTTCCTGTCACATGCAATTCTCAACTCTTCTTTATTTACCTTGCTATTAGGAGTAAAAAAAAGGAAACAGATTTTTATATTAAACAGTTTTTCTCTTTTAGAGAGATTCCAAAATGCTTTACGAGCTCATATGTAGCAGTCAAATACAGCTATGGAGCAAAGCCACAGGTGCAGAAGTGCACAGGCTGTGTGTGCCAATTTTTCAAAATGCTTAACTGAAAACTGAAGTTATGAAGCTGGTAATGGCACAGGTTATCATAGGGGTGACTGGAAGAACTTTCTGTTATTGCAACATGGAGCTATGGGCTCCAGGCTTATAGCAGGTCATGTTCTCAACTCATGTCAAGCATCCTTGATTAAGCAAAATGTCCAGCAAAGAGATAAGCTTAAATTTCCTCCAGCCCTTCTGGTGTCAGTAATTTCACAAAAAAAGCAAACCTAACCTAAGGCATAGGTCGTGCAAACCACCTCTTCAGGTAGGTTCCTCCATGTGCTTGCACAGAACCAGAGACTTATTGGTTGGAAGGGACCTCTGGAAGTCATCTAGCACTACAGTCTGCCCAGAGCAGGCCCCTTGTCCAACTCAGATGCATCTTCATCTCTCTCCCTCTATCTCAGCTGGGCTCCTTAAGGTTATCAGGAACACCATGAACCCTTAGTCCTGCAAGAAACGTGCAAAGTCTTCTGTACCACATGCTGCAGTCTGCATACAGATTTATCACTGAGTGATAAACTGGTGATTTATAAATAGCCGAAGTGGTGAAAATACACGTTGTTATTAGGTGTTTATGAATAGCTTCTCAGGTATGCAGGAAGGAGTAGAAACTCTCACATTTGGACCTACAGGGCTGTCCAAGTGACCTCTTAATTGATTGGCAGGGTCTGTAAATATCATTCATTTATTTTATCAGCTTATTTGTTAGAGCTCAAATCTCTTTCTGTTATATTTGCCTACTCCCTATTTTCAAAGGTCAGTTTGGCTAGTATGAATCATATTCATGATTCACAGAATTACACTCCCCTGTAATGCTGTCAAGAAAACAAGCTGAAGCACACTATATCGGCTCCTGGACTAACATTCAGTCTTTACCACTTATTTTGGGGGTTATCTTTAATGCTGCAAAAAGAAACCATTTCTATTGCTACGACAAACAGCAAAGAGATTCAAATTCTGACGAGCAAGCTCTCTTCAAGCTTAATCCACTGCTGTTGTTCATGCATTAACTGTAGGTCTTGCTCATACTGTCCCTTCATGGTTACTGAGTTTTGATTGCTTTGGCTGGGTGTAACAGAGAGACTGTGGTTGTTATCACTAAACACTGTCAATCAGCTTATTTGTTGACTTTGATGCAGAAATCCACTGGTTTGGTTTCATGTTCTGTACATAGCCCTGGTAGTCTACTGCTCTGTAAAACAAATGTGTTCCTTCATATTCTTCCTTTTTGTTGCCAAATCTCATTGATACTGAAACAGTGTTCTGATATATGGTGATAGAAAGCAGCACACAGGCAACACATTTAATCTACAGTATTAGGTTACTTCATTTCAATTTACAACTTGTTGTTACAACTGTGATCCAAGTGATGAATCTATCAGTGTTTACCTTCAAATTAAAAGATATAACTGCCTGAAATTTCACCACTAGGTATGTAAGCCCTGTAGTAAATATGCTGCCTTTGGATATGAAGTTAAATAAGCTTATTGCAATTGCTCTGTGCCATTAGGGATTAACTTGAATACTGCCATATTTTTAGATATAGAAATGTTTGCCTATTAATTGCCTGTTTCACATTATATATTAAAGACATTTACTGCAGCCTGGTGTTAAGGTGAGTAAATATTTTTTCCCTTCCTCAGTGCAGTTACCAAAGACCATGCTGTTTCATTAGCCTTCTATAGCCAGCCTGCCTGTGTCTCAAATCTGCCTACCTGTGCCCCACATCAGACTGCCCACATCTCATGGCTACCTTCCTGCATCCTATGGCCACCTGCCTGTGCCCTGTGGCTGCCTGTATGCCACAGCTGCCTTCTTGCACCCCACAGCCTCCTATCTGCACCCCACATTTGTCTGCCTGCTCACTGGGTATCCTGCAGCCCCATACAAGTGATAAGCATCAAAGAAGTGGAGGATCTGGCAAAGAGTCTCTTCCCTTTGCTGTGAGACTCAGTTCTCATCTTGATCATATCTGTTCCTGCTCAGGATTAATTACCATCTTTAAATATCTCTATACTTGTGATGTTGCACAGAATGTTGCACAACTTTAGCTTCCTGAGTGCCTCCTGCTTTTCCAAGCATGCCACATGCCTAGCTGCCTACAGACACCTTCCTCAGGATTATGAAGTGCCAGCAAAATGTTCCACAGAGAGATTTTTTGCTCCTAATGGCCTTCTCAGGCCACAGTGGAATTAGGAATCAGTGTGGTGATTTAATTGGACAGCTTACTTTATTTTCTACACACTAGAGATTTTCCCTCCATCTGCTTTCACGGGAATGAAAACTACTGTTCTTAAATGGAGGGCTGGGACTGAAAATTGGTGTATTTTACTAGCATGAGAGCTGAGTGGAAATAAAAAAAGCCACATTCTGAAGGAGTGGTATTTCTGTATGATTCTCAATGAGTCAAAGCCAAATGCTGCGAACTGGCATTTTTCTTTTTCTTACCTTGGTACAGGTTAAGAGTTTCTCCTCTTCAGCCAAACTGTACATAGTAGCATCTAAGCCTGTGAGTGAAATACCCTTGCCTGCCTTTGAAGAAGCTCATTAACTCTTTCTGCAGTGTTTTCTTCTATATGAGCCACTCCTTCAACTCCCTTTTCACATTTGTTGTGTCCCGATGCCTCATTGTTTACTGGCAATTTACAGTGTTAATATTTAGCAGTCACTTCAGCAGTAAGAAAGTATAGAATTATGCCAGATCTCTTCCTGGCTATATTTAATGACAGGTCAGCCTACGTTTCAGTACTCAAAGTGCACTATAATAACAAATCATGTCAGGACTAAGGGCAGAAATTGACTTAATTACTTGGAATACTTTATGCGAACAAAGGGTCCAATACTACATTGACAAGTTCAGACAGGATTAAATCAGAGATGCTAACTTCATGTAGAGCTAATCAGATCTATTAAAATCCTGCTTTATATAAATTAACTTTTTCTACAGCAATATATCTGCTGTTACACTAGTTCAAATTTATTCTTCAGTCACTCCCCAAAATAAAACCACCCTGGATTGATTGTGAACATTTCCAGTTTGAACCACATTACTTAGCAGGCATCGATTTTATTAGTCACATGGTGTTGTTCCTATTACCCAGCTGAGTACATATTCAAGCTCTTTGAGCAGCAATGCTTGCCTGGGCAAAACAGAATATTTTGTTTCCAAGGACCCTTTTAAATAAATTGCTAAAGTTGTTTTTCTACAAATGCAGAGGACAAAATCCTTTTCACCTGAATGTTCACAGAAGGAGAAAACAAAAGGAACAGAGGCAAACATTGTTACTTTCAACCCAGCTGTACATTACAGCAAGTAAACAGAAAATGTTTTTGCAGTTTTGAATCCAAGATTTTAAATATCTCCTATTTCTGGGGAAAGAAGACATCGAAACAAGCATGAAAAGGAGGCCTCAACACATGGCAGTGAGAGTTCCTGTTTATGGGGGATCAGAGTGAGCCCCAGTTACCAGTTTGTTAGCTTCACAAAACAGAACTGCAACAGGAACTGCTGAGTGAAGACTATCACAGCACCACATTTGACAGAGGTTTATAGTACTGGTTTGAAATAGTGAGTCAAATCCTGAAGCTTTAAGCCCCTGGTACTTATTCTAGCACAGGGTTATTAATTTAAAATTCCCAGCAAAAGGCAGATTTGTGAGACAGGTGCTATTTTAAAGGGAGAAGATGGTCAGTTACATGACAATCATCTCCTTATATTCAATCTCCAGGTTTACAGTTGGATTTTGCCATCCAAGACTGAATGAATGTAAGCGTGGCAGGGAGAGCTCCTTCTCTGAGGAGGATGAACAGCATTTTTAAATCGCATTGCATGAGGATGGCTTGCTATATCAGATGGTTCTTCACATTAAAGACTACATAAATTCAGCCTCTCCAAGGCTCAAACTTTCTATTCATCCAAAGGCAAAAGGTTGCTAGTGGTATGCATTAGCATTGAAGTCATCAACAGAGCAACCAAACCACAAATATGTTTTCTCATTTAATTCTGAGTATCTCTAAGCCTTGCTATTTAATAGATGAAACCTCCTCAGATGCAAATCTTTATGCACGAAGCAGGCACCATTAATAAAATGTTGTTCTGTGTCATTTGGCAAATCAGGAAACTTCTGGCTGCATTAATCAATGGAGAGCAATCACTTCCTAAAGTCCATGTTTCTGACTAAATGCATGCGTGCTGAAATTAATGTAAATGGATAATAAAAAAATATTTTCACACTTTAGCGACAAGTAATGATAGAAATCATTATCCTAATGGCTTATGAACTTTTTATGTTAGAGAGTGATGTACAGTAAAGATATAATGAGCAACAGCAGACTTTTTATTCTGCACTTGACATAATAAATTAGTGGAAATTATTAAAGTACAGCATTTCATTTCTCTGTATATTTTATGTTAACTAAAAAGAAAATACAAGTGATGTTCTGTCCTTATCAAGTCGTAATCTCAAGTTTTCATCTACACTAGCATAGCAGTCTCTCTAGCTACACTGGACTAAAACCAGCACAGCTTCTCTAACTTGGATACAGTTAAATCTTTCATGCCAATAGAGTTGTTCCCACAGGAGGCAGAGAGTAAATTGGTTTTATATCTTATCCATGTCTGCACCTGTGCCATCAGCAGCAGAGACCTTTTTCATTTATTTATAATTGTAATGTGATTGGTATATTCAGCATATATGAATAGCTTCTGTGTTTGGATGAAACTTCATTTATAAATTGACATCAGTATTTCTACACCACTGACTACACACACACTCATTAACTTTACACTGCGTCTAATGCTATCACTGATATTTAAGCTAAGCATCACTGTGCTGTTGGGAACAACTAATGATGTCCACATGGAGAGCTGCTGCAGCTCAGCGGAATCACAGCAGCATATCAAACCCCTGTTACTCAACTATGCTTGGAGCTGCAAAGCCTAGAGTTCCACATTTTGCTGAAATTACTCAAGGTGAGGGATTCTATATCACCATAACTTTCATACCCTCTACTTGAGCTCGTTCTGCTAGTAAAATATTAACACAGACAGTTACAACCTTGATATCCTTGCCACTGTCTCTTTAGGCTGTTCTGCTATACCACCATACACTATTTAACTATTATACAGGATCCAAGTGAAGTTACAGATGCACACTAGAGATATATTAGAAAATTAAGTTCGCAGGACCTTTATACTCATACTTCTGCATCAACATTTTGGGGAAAGGAAGACCTTATTCCATAAGAGTTAAAGCAAAATAAAGAAATACAGCTTTACATTTCACAAAATATACAAGGCTAACTGCCTTAAAGGAAGAAAGAGGAGGGGTTTGAATTTTACATCATTTTCCTAATGTGTTCTTGACCTGGAAAGCAAGAAGAACCCAGCCAGCTCTCCCTCAAAGAAATAAAACAGAAAAAAAAATGGGAAAAAAAATTGAAAAATGAAAGAAAAGAAAAGCAACTTAGAATCATAGAATAGTTAGGGTTGAAAAGGACCTTAAGATCATCTAGTTCCAACACCCCTGACATGGGTAGGGACATCTCACATTAATCCATGCCACCCAAGGCTCTGTCCAGCCCGGCCTTGAACACCGCCAGAGATGGAGCATTCACAACTTTCCTGGGCAACCCATTCCAGTGCTTCATCACCATAACAGTAAAGAATTTCTTCCTTATATCCAATCTAAACTTCCCCTGTTTAAGTTTGAACCCATTACCCCTTGTCTTATCACTACAGTCCCTAACAAAGAGTCCCTCCCCAGCATCCCTATAGGCCCTCTTTAGATATTGGAAGGCTGCTAGGAGGTATACAGACAGCCTTCTCCTCTCCAGGCTGAACAGCCCCAACTCCGTCTTCCTATCTTCATATGGGAGGCACTCCAGTCTCCTGTGGCCCTCCTCTGGACTCGTTCCAACAGTTCCATGTCCTTTTTATGTTGAGGAGACCAGAACTGCACACAATACATAAAATTTCATAAAAACACAGCTATGTTTGCAAATTTAGAATAATTACAGCACTTCAACCCAGATCAAGCCATTACTAAAAAGGAAAAAGCTTGACATTCAGAATCCCTCTTCCAAACAGCTTCCTCATCAGTGTGTCCTTCCAGTCAGGTAACCAGCATGACAGGAGAAGGAAGCTTTTGAGTTTCTCATGATGACTTGCCCCCAGCTGTCAGTGCATCTGGAGCCAGGAGGCGACAGAGCAGACATCACCTCTAGGGATGCTGACAGAAACAGACAGTTGCATGTAGAGTTTTGTTCTTATCAGCAGGTAAACGCCTTTGAGGAAGAAAGCCTAGATTACACAAAAGCATAAAAGCAAAACTCCTTTTTTTGTCTGTGAGTACTTCCATTAAAAAAGTTAGGGCCTGCTGCTCACAGAAGCCTCTGTGTAAGTGAGAGTCTGCCCTTGCACAACTGTGGCAGAAAAAAGGAGTCTCAAAGCAGAAGCCAACACATGCCAGTTTTAAAGCCCCTTGCAAAGGCCATGTGAATAACAAGTCATGTGCAAAGCAGTTGTCCCTCTTGTGTGTACACATACGCACACAGGGTGCGAAGCCTGCTGAGCCAGTGCTTTGCCCTGGGCAGCCATGACCACATTCCCATTAAAAAGCAATGCAGCAGCAGCAACATTCACTTGTCACAACAGTCAAACTAACAAAAATGTGATGAATTACATGGCTTTTATGTGAGAGCTGACTCACACCCAACTTACTCACAGCTCAGCATGCTTCCTGCGCTTATCTTTGTAAATGTAGCCTCAGAGACACTGCAGACTTCTATTATAAACAAGTAAACACAGACAAGTAACTTTGTTTTGCAAGTCTCTCTCTTCCTTTGTTTCATAGCTTTCTTCCCCATCAAGCCTTGATGTCTTGCTGACTACTCTTCAAAAGCCAGGAGAGAGTAAATTAAGATTCTCTCAGACTTAAAATGAGAACATGCACAGTATTTCAGAGGAAAGAAGAAAAAGAACTTTTCCAGCTCACATAAAATCAGACTTTCTAGTTAAATGCAAATTCTCTGCAATTATTATTATCTAGAATTTCATCTGACTCAGCTATTGTCTTTAAACAGCCATTCCCAGAGGATGCGCAGTCTCCAGAACAGTCAATTTAACAAAAAGCTGGAGTCTTGCAAAAGCATGATCAGAAACATAGAAGCATGTAACAGAACGTGAGAGAGGAAATAAAGCAATGACTTAGTGCCA
This sequence comes from Forpus xanthops, assembly GCA_032466535.1. Classification (NCBI taxonomy): domain Eukaryota; kingdom Metazoa; phylum Chordata; class Aves; order Psittaciformes; family Psittacidae; genus Forpus; species Forpus xanthops. The sequence goes on from JASSUY010033756.1 coordinate 34,006, forward strand.
GAAGACTTCACAGAGAGTAAGCTACCAAGCACCTCTCTATTCACCAAAAGAAGGAAATCTAATGTACACTACACAATTGGAAGACCAGGACAATAGGCAAGAGTTTCTTAGCTAACACTGAAATGCCCCTTCAGGGTACAAACCAAGAGGTAAAGGAGCACCAACATACATGTACTAGAGACAGAAAGAACAGGAATTTTCTCTGCTCTTGGAGGCTTCTACCCGCATTGGTGTTGTTTGATGGCTGTGACACCAGGCTAGATACAAGCAGGAGGAATTAATAAATATATCTACATTCATGGAAAATGAGCCAGGAGTCTTCCATTGAAGAGGAACTGTTTGGTTCATGCCAAAGGATGAGGCACACCTGTAAGGAAAAGTTAGATATTCCTCTCTTCTTTACCCACTGAATGTCACCAGAGTCTTTTTAAGGTTATTTGAAACACTAGTCTGGATTCTCAGGTGAAATTTTTTTCCCCTTCTTTAGCAGTATAACAATATTGTACAGCTCACTGACATGACTAATATATTTCAGATGTTCCCTGAACTGGTTTCTCGCCAATGAAGTTGAATCACTTGCCTCATATTGGAGGGCAGTATGTAATGACGATGGTTTGCTTTACAGCTAGAGCAGACAGGCAAGGATGATACAGTGCCTTTAGGAATATTGAAACAATTGATATATGCCCACATGCAATAGTGCAAAATAAAATTACAAGGATGTAAGCTCTGATTAGGGTGCACAGTAGAAAAGCTGGTTGTATGCCAGCTTTGTGAAAGCAGGAAAGATTGGCTAATACATTAGTGAGCACACTGCTATCTAGCTAGCACAAACAAACCCTGCAAATGCTGCATTAAGTAAAAGAAAAAAACACAACTAAACAATCAGTCAAAGAAAAGAAATATCCAGGCAATGTCAGTCTGGTTACCACCAGGCATGGCTTGATGTTTGTGGAGAGTGACATTGTGAAATGCTCCTGAGAAATCTCCCTTTGGCGTGGGGGAGTTTTCACATTTACCCTAGAACCACTTACTGAGCTATTTGCACTCATTGCTACAAGAGTCGCCTGTCAAGAGGACAGCTGGGAGCTCTGGAAGGAAAAGGTTTCTTAGGGTACCAGTCACTGAGAAATACATAACATAAGTAATCCCACTTTTCTGGGTTGTTTTAACCATAATGCAAATACTACCCAGCTTGAAAACACAGAGATGCTCTGGATGGAAAACAGAATGTTGATAAGAACAAAGGGGAGCCAAACCCAGTTAATGTCAGGAGAAACACGTGCTCCTTTTGTCTGGCACAGCAAAGATGGATTACATCTTCAAGAAGCTTTCTTCATTCCACAGTTCCAAAGAGCAGCAAATAGGAAGATAGATAAAAATGTTTTGGTGAGGGTGATAAGGGAAGAGGAGACTTGATTACTTGCTTGCTGTTTTAAAAAAATGCAATAATGTTCAAATAAAATTCTTGGAAACAAGATGAAAGACACATTTCCTGAAACATCAGTTTTTCAGAGACAAATTGTCCACTGCTTGGTTTTCATGAATCCTAATGCTTAGTCATTTTCCACTAATGCTCATAATGTGGAACAACATTATTAATAATGATAAGTAGTAACTACTGGATGGCGCTTGAAAACATGAACTGATCAACCCTATTACACTGCTGAAAAGTTATTTGTGCCTTCATGTCCCAGACTTTTAGGTAGCTCTTCTTTAAAAAAATAGGCGCTTTTAAGTATTGTGTGCTTTAAGTATCATAGCCCAGCTGATGCACTTAGATTTTTAAATACCTTCTGAGATATTTCTGCTCTCTTCTGAGATGGTTATGCTGACAGTTATCTGATTGCACAAAATTTCAGTCTCCAAGTGTGGAAACTTCCCATGCCTTTGGATGCAGAGTCAGGCTTTCAGATAAAATTGCCTGTCTCCTGCAAAATAATTCTTCAGAAGTGGGAGGAGCATGGCTGGGCATGTTAGACAAAGCCTTGCATTTTATTTCTGTCTCTTCCTCACAGTTCTTTCTCTTTAAGCAACAAAATAATGTACAAAACATGTTTTCCATTCTTTCAGACGATTTTGGCCCTGCTGCCCTCCCTGCTTCATTTGCATGATCTACTAAAAGTCATTCTGCTAATGCTAATCACATGCTGCCTTGTTGACAATCCAGCTAGTCTGATTTTTGCTCAGATAATGCACTTGGATTGTGAAAACACCGGATTTCATGTGTCTTGCATAAAATTCAATGCTACCTGTAAGTCATTCACTAACCAGAATGCTTCATCAAAGTATTAATTGACTTCTAATTGTCCTAGCCCAAGAGAATCAGGTGATTGCCCTTTTGAGCAAATTCTCACTGCAGATCCTCACTGCACAATTCACATGCGCTACATACACTGGATTTTGAAAGCAACAGGGCATATTTGCAGCTCTGTAACAGTGAGAATTAAAACTAAATCCTGTGACTGTGCACATGAGGTTTGTAATTTAGTCCCTCTTAAGTGTGTAGAAAACTTGAACTAATCAGGTCACCACTGAAAGGTACAATTTGCAGAGGGGCCACTCAGGATAAAATGTGTTAGGACTTTTCAGGTTCATTGTCTCTTCTATGCATTTTAGACTTTTTGCCTTACTTTGACTCTCTCCAGCTGTTTAAAGCATGTTAAGAGCTTTGTTCATTGCAATTTGCAGTCCATAGTTCTGATCCTTTCTTTCATCTTTGACGAGAAATACAAGAAAAAAGAAAAAAGCTGTGGACAAAAAGCCTTTCTACCCTCTGTACAGTCATGTGGCCAATGCTACAGCTTTTTACAGAAGTGACTCACCTGGGATGTTTTACTTGTTCCCCTTCAACTGATATTATTAAAGGTCCTTGGCTATACTTTTGTTTCATCCTTCTGTTCTAGTTTAGCAAGGGTGATGACATACCAACTGAAGTGTCTGGAGGCTTGTTAGCAAAAACCCTGTCACAGGGTGGGATCAAAGTGGCTTTGTGCTAAGTCCCTAGGGCACTGATCCTAGCAATACAGCTGGACTCAGATGCAGTCTCCACATGGTCTAACATGACAAGCAGCTGGATCCTCAAGCCAACAGATAGAGTTGGTCTCTCAGGATGAATAATGTTTCCCAAAACCAGGGGCGAAATGAACACCATTGCCAGAAAATCTTACTTAATTTATTTTGGGATATAAAGGAAAAAAGTGATACTTCTTTCATCTTACTGAGAAGAAGAAACTGGTTCTTTTCTCTGCTAACACACAGAACGAGGATCTGAGCAAACTCATCACTGCACATCAAATTTTTGAACAGGGGGTCAGGAACAATTCTCTTTAGTGAGGCTGGCCCTTTGTTTTATAAGTAGTAGGTTTAAGCTGAAAATAAGCCTGAGACTGACTGTCAGATATGTATATAATCATTGCAGTCTAGCTGGAGGACGATCCAAAAGCACAAGTTGGCTGTACATCAGTAATCAAATAATTGACTGGCTGACAACTGAGACCAGTATTTGGCTTGATGCCCCTGACTAGATGGGAAATGGTATTTCCTGCATCTTGATAAAGCAGATGTTACTTGGTCCCTCCAGCAAAATACATGGCACCAGCGGCATCTTTAGTAAAGGTTCCTTCCTACACATGTAATAATGGTCAGTTAAAAAATATCTTCCTCCTCCTACAGTTTTATTAGTCAGTAGCTTCTAACAGGCTAAACATTCAGGGGGGAAAAAAATAATCATACAGCAGACGCATCTTCGTAGCTGACAAAATCTGCGGTAGTGCTGCTTTACCCAGCTAGTTTTCCTGCTCTCATAGGTTTTGCCTTTCCCTGAAGACACACTCCATCCTGCACAGAAATGCAGCACTTTCTCAGGAAAGCAGGCATACAGCTGGGGCTCACAAGTTCAGAGTGACTTCTGAGTTAAGTACATCTTGGACACTCTGTAGTCCCAGACAAGTTGTTTTTCTCTCTGTGTCGTTTTCCATTAATTTAACTACAAGGTGGAATTCTTTTTGTGCTTTGCGGGCACAGAAATAGTAACTGTTACTGCAGTTAGTAAGTAGTATATGATTGACTTTTTTCCAGTTTCACCCTGTATTTGTGAATAACATGCACCTTTCTTTGGCAGTTTACTACATAGACATGGATTTAACTTAAATTGCTAAGCCATTTTATGTGTTGTTTACTTCATTGCCCGGTACTTCAGGAAGTCATGTGGAAGGTAGAGTTGACTTCTCTGGGGGTAGCCGTAAAAGTGGAGGAGGCAACGTGCAATATGTGCAAGCACCAGGCTCTTTTCCTCCTATGATTACTTTACAGCTGGTTTAATTCCCTGGACCAGCTCACCTAAAAATCAAGCAAACACATAAAAGGAAGGGAAAAGCAAAGATGAAGAACAAATAGGGGTTCAATTGCAACCCCAGCTGGCAACTGCCTCTACAAATGTGAGATTATGCTCTCAACAGGCTTTTATTCCCGCCTTTCCCAGAGGACAGGGGAAGTACATTAGTTCTGGTCCTCTGGGAGAAATAGCAATACTGCCATCTTGGCAGAGCTCAGCGCTACCAGACTGTTTTGCCAAGAAGCATTTGGGACTGCAGAGTAGATGCTCCCTTGATTAAATATGAAGAATTTGCATTACTAGATTACTCCACCAATCCATCCGGCTCCACGTTCTGTCACTGACAGCAGCTAGCACAGGTTCTTCAGAGACTGGAGTGAAGTCCTCATTACAGACAATTTTACAGCTAATAAAATTCTAAATGCCTGTATGCAGACAAATCCCTGCAGTTTTCACATTAGGAATTTGCATAGCTAAAGCTGAGAGCTGACCAAAGGATTTAGCCTAGCAGAAAATGCCAGGTCCCTGTTACCCTCAGAGCTTACGCTACTAATAACAATGAAAACAAGGAGCGTAAGTAGAGTTATCCGCACTGTAACCAAGCACTGTCCTTAAAGGACATAGCTTTTAGGATTATATCTAGAGGGAAGAAGAATACATCTTCCCATGGCTGCTTTTTCCTTCCTCCTCCCAAAAGCAGATGTCTGAAAGCACCTCTCCAGGAGCAGTGCTGCATGCAGGATTTCAGATGCAAAATGTAACCCCTGTGTAACCCATTAGGCTGGTTACAAGCGCTTGGTATGCTGCAAGGATACTTAAGCTGAATTTAAGGAGGCAAAAATTGATTCATAAACAATGTTTAGATTTGATAACTGTCCAAAGGTTTACCACTTGGGTGAAGATAATTGTACTTGCACTCATTTCTGAAATCTATGACAAGGGTGAAAATAGGTACCATTCAATCAGTCATCACTCAACAGTAGCTGCAAATATACTGGCTGATCTACAAAGATGGCCTGGATTATTATTTTTTTTTTATTGCTTCTTCCACTATTTCACCATCATCTCCTTTTCCTGTTACTTTTCCAGCCTTCCTGGAATTAATTTCAATTTGCACAATCCCTGCAGTATAAGCACGTCATACATTTATACTGCAGCTTGTTACCACCCCATATGATGAACACAAAAGACTCAAAAGTTTTTATAAGCATTAACACATGTGAGCAACAGCAGACACTGCAAAGGACTGTTTTGGGAGTTGGAGGCAAGGTCTAGGGGCTTTTCATTCTGGATCTATTGGAGTAATAGAGACTTTTAGGCATGTCTTTGGGGTAGACAACTGTCCAGGCATAGTCTGCAGTCAAGGGCTGCATATAGCTCACTTCTTCAGGGCCAGGATCAACATGTAGCACACAACATTTAATGAAGCCATGGGTCCTTAGTAGGTGAGGTTGTTCCAAGTCAGCTGTGCCACAGCTCAGCATTGAATTCAGCAGCTCTGTCCCCAGTTGTGCTGTTGTCCCATCCCTTGGACCAGTATTGGTACCCCCACAACTGCATGAAGAACTTTTATGGGGAGCTGAAACTAACCACATAAAACTTAGAAGAAAAAGCTTCAGGAGCATTCAGATCTGTCTTTTATTCAAGAGTTGGTCCAGATCTCATGCCATGACCTTTGCAGCAGCAGCAAAAAAACAAAGGGTAGGAACACAAAATTGAGGGCGGAAGAGACTAGAGGAGTCAGAGCAGCTCTGCTTTAGACCAGTATGTGCTCACATCATTACATTCTCACTCACTTCAGGCCTTCATTGACACTGTTTTTGTGGGGCAAAGAAACTTCAGCATATACCAGAGTCCCCACACCTCATCACATTAGAGTCGCTCATGTCTCCAGATGTAATAAAATGTGCACCTTTGAGGGAAGGAAGGGTCTGACATGAACTTTAGAACCAAGTGTCTGTTAACACTGAGAAGAGTGAAGGTGTTTGTGGCAGCTGATGCCTGTCAGTCCTGAATGGGACATGCATCTATACGTCCCAGGCATCTGCACTCTTTTTGCCTGTGCAGCCCTATTCCTGCAGTTCTCCTTTCTTGCATATATCTACCATCCTGGGGATACTTAATTATTGTATAAATGCATTTTAAAATTCTCTCTATTGCATCTACTGACCCATCCATTAGAGAAATTTGCGTCCCATGGTATGCAGAAACCTGGAGGTCTGTATCACTTAATGATAGTTCACAAGGCAATTGTGGCTCTAGGACTTAAGCCAGCTTAAAGTTGTCTTGCCACCAGGTAATTACTAGAGCAGCAGATCTGCCTGCTTGAGTTTCTCATTCTGATCCCCATATCATTTCTTGTTTTACATCATGTGCAAGAAAGGAGGTGAGGCAGGGACAGGACCACATGGCTGAGCATGTCACAGCTTCATCTGACTGGGGCACTGGTTGTCTTGCACTGCCTGAAAGACAACATGAAACAATAGCTTAAGAAACTAGACATATTGCTGTAGGCTTAAATTTGCTGTCTGAAGATCTTTTGCTCCTCTGAAAACATTATCTGAAGATTCACAGAATAGAAGAGGCCGTAACACCATGGCATTACACTGTCCTGTGTGTATCAAAGCTACTTCAAAGAGGAGGAGAAAAACTGTCATCTGACACAGTGCAATCAGACCTCTGGCTTCTGCTCCATGCCTTTGGGTTTTAAGGTTTCTTTTCTGTTTTTTTTAACCTTCTGTCGTCCTGAAAATCTAATCTATTGCTTATCCTACACAAGCATGTAAAGGTTAAGCTTGAGTGACACATAGTTCGTAGGGAGGCAAGCATCTATTATTACTTCTAAGCACCAAAAGTCAACTTGCTCCTTTACTGTCCTCATGTTAACATTTCACCTTTGCTTATCACTAAAGAGTTCTGCAAGGAAGCACAAAACACACGGTGTGAGGAAGGAGTATATGGTGAAACAGGTGTACTCTCTGTTTATTTCTTGGACAGTGTGTGAGGTACAAGCAAAATGTTGCATCCTTCCATGCGTTAACCTGATATGCAGTGATGCAAGCGACTATGTGGGAAGCAAAATAATTGGGAGTGAAATGCAGAGGCATGTCCCTTACCTGTTCCCCTCTAACCTTCCAGCTGATGAGCGCCCATTACACAGTGTTGTCTTACTGCCTGGAAACTGCCTAAATACTGGACTAAGCAGTCATGGATCAGACTGCTGATTCTACTACATTCCTGTCCAGCTTAGTTCCACAGATATCCATCTGTTTAATAATAAAAGCCCTTTCTTCTTTGTATTGGGTTACATGCTAAAAAAAAGCAAAAACAACAGTAAAAGGGCATTGGGGGTGCAAAGTCACCTGTTCAAAGGTTAGGAAATGTCAGGGTTAAGGTTTTCTCTATCCCCCCTTTCTACTTACAATACGGCCTTTAACTGTAAGGCCACATGCTATTTTTTCTGATGAAATCCTCTACCTCATTCAGTGCAATAAATTGTGTAATGCACAACTGTGCAATATATCATTTTGTTCCCTTCACTTACCATCTAGTTCCAGGCTCTGCTTAACTGTACACTAACCAAATCCCTTCCCTCTGTATAAAATAATTTATCACTTCACGGATTCTCATGTGGTGCTCCTCAATATGCCACTTGAATGCTTCAGAGGCAGAAGTTAATTTATCTTTAAATTAGAGAGGAGTTTATATGCCCTCCATTTTAAAGATGGGAAGTTGATGAAGCAAGGCTTCATGCGCTCTCACACCCCATTTCCTCCAGTCGTCCACTCATACACTGAGGCTGGATCACATGCCTTTCTCAACGTCTGCATGCTGGGATGGATATCTATCCTCCAAAAGGGGCTGAGAAGGGAGGCAGACACCTCCACTGCATCTCTCCAGTGTTGCTCCACAGCACAACACATGCAGCTGCCACTGCTGCACACTCCTGGCTTATGCTCATTAGCTCATTAGTCAATGAGACAAAATTAAAAAGCCAGCAGATATTTCTTAAGAGACTCACAAATAGGTCCCAAATTTTTAGAGGGCATTTACTTCATCACTCCCAAATATGGCTGCCCTTGATCTTATGTCCAGTCATAACTGCTCAACATTTTGGCGTGGGATTGTAAAATCTCCAAGATCTCCTGTCAGGGAGCTAAGGAGCACAGTTAAAGCCTGTGCTGCTAGATTTTTGTCTGCTGCTATATTTAGTCCATCATTTTTTGAAATAGAGGGCTAACTACCCATAAAATACAGGATCTTTTGAGTGAGACACAATTTTAAGTGACTTGGAGATTACAGCATAGCCAGGAAGAGTCCATTAGTCCCCCAAAGGAGAGGGTTTGTCTGCTTGCACAGAAGGACTCTGCAGCCATGTCACAGCATGGCCATGGAGGCGCAGGTTATTGGATCTCTGGAGTTTGGACAACCATCAACAGCATCTCGTTTTGCAGCAAAGAGGTCTCAATAATGACTTGGCCATTCAGTAATTAAATCCTCAGCAGAATACACCCTCTTCTCTGGAGAAGGATTCAAGATGTTTGCTGGTGTCTGAGACACAGCAAGGCTAGAACTGTGGATATTCTGCCAAACAAGGATCCCTTTCCCATGAATCCTCATAGCAGTGGGCACTCCTCTTTGCCTGTCCTGGACTCACCCATTTTTATACCATCCCAGCCAGCCAAGCCTGACTCTGGCTCTTCAACATGCAGCCTCATTTTTCTATCCATAACTGAAACAAAAAACATCTGTTTAGTTACTCAAGAGTGGAACTTTATGCATTTCCCAGGCTTTTCATTAGCATGCTTGTCTCACAATGTCTATTTTGTTCACCCCAAGGACTTAGAAGAGCCTTCTTCCGTTGCAGATCTTTGAATATCCGTTATTCATTTTTTGTTTTGTCTGCCTGCATCTCCTCCCTGAAAGTGCTGACCAGTCACTTCGTCACATTAGTTTTCCTGGACCCAGTGTTCTTCCAACATTGGTCTTTTGTATTTTACCCTCAGATCTCTGAAAAGTCTCTTGTAGCCTTATTGACTCTTTTGTATCACCTGACTTCTTCATTAACAATGAAATTGTCTTCAACAATACTGTAATTATTGCAACATTTATAATCTAACCTGCTTTCACCCTCCAAGGCAGCAGTCCAGGTGCTGTATCTGCTGCCCACAGGGATTCATTCACTGGGTGGCTATGTTTATTGGATCATTTTGCTTCAGCTGTCATATAGTTTCCTTGCAGCAAAAGGAGAGACTTCAGGGAGAACTCCTTGCATTGAATAACAGCCACCTCTCATTTTCAAGCCTCAGAGATTTCAGGGACTCTTGTACAGCCATGAGGTATTGTTATGCTTGAAGCGATCACCTCTTAAATAGCAACAAATTAAACCAGCTTGTGCTTGTTATACCCATAGTTCTCTCCCCTCTCAATTAAAAAGCAAAGGGTACCTTTTTAAGATCTGTTCCTTTTCCTGATAGCCTGTCAGGTAATGTTAATGCTGGAGTGAAGACTCATTGTAATAATCTTTCTTTGGCAGTATTTATTGCACAGCTTTACTGGTTCCTACCCCAACAACATGTGTGATCTGACAACTCTATCCTTTCTACCATCCCTCTCCAATCTGTAACAAGTTTTGTCCTCTCAGTCCCTGCAAGCTAATCTCAAGATTTCCACTCATTTCCACCCTCTGTTGCCATATTTCATTACCTGTTTGTGAGCAGTGCAAGGGCCATTACCCACTCCCTCTCTCCTGGGGTGCTCCCCAGGTTGCTCTATCCAGCATGGAGTGAAATTATAATTTAATCTTACTTTCTCCCTTTTAACTTCCTGTACTCCTAACATGAATGTGTGGGCACATTTTTATATTTCTAAATTTTGGACATCTTTTTTCAAATGAAAAAAAAAAGAAAATTCATACCGTGCTGCTAAAGTGAGACACCCTCCCTGCACTGCATCCATCAAAGCCAAAACACATAAGCCTCCCAAAATAAGCCAGAATGCCCAATGAGGGAATATCCATCCCTTGGCTCACAGTTTCTTCTCACCCCATAAACCAGCTGAGTGCCCAGCTGCTCCCAAGCCAACTGCACCAGCAGCATGGCTGGACCCATGGGCATGTGGCTTGTGGCGCAGTCAGCAGCTGGGCATGCAGCCCAGCACACATGGGACAACAGGGCTTGCCTGTGGGCGAAGGGAGACAAGGACTACAATATGTTGATAAGGGCATAAGCAGAGATGATAATAAAGAGGGGAAGAAGGGAGGAAGGGAGAGGAAGGATTTAAGGGCAAGAGGCAGTTTGGGAAGGAAATAAAATATGAAACCCACTCCTAATTTCTACACAATGCCACTGTCACCCTGCTTCATTTATCACCTATCACAACAACTAATAATTTCACCAGATTACTAAGAAGGGGGAAAAGATAGAAAGCTAAAAAAGGAACAGCTTGTATCCTGAGAAAAAGTATCTGCTTATAACCTGGCACTTCTCTCACATCCCTGCTGCCTGACGCTAGTGCTTTAAGATAGTAATAACCTTCCCCGCATCTGTTTGTGTGGAAACTGTCTAATCCAGTCACTTCATCACAAGGAACAGGCTGTGGCACCCTCATTTGCTCCAGCATGAACATTTTGCATTCCTCCTGCACGTGGCAGCAGCAGGATCTCAAAGTGTTCATTTAGTCCTCGGTTTTCTACCCAAGGCTCAAAAGTCGTATTTCACTGTATCAAATACTAAACATGGGATGACATTTAATTTTCAGCACAGGTTATATACCATTCCAGAGCAGTGATCTATAGATCTAACTGTCTGACATGTGCTATATACCTGTTCAGCATATAGCCACACTTTTAGAGAAATATTGTTGACTTGCCATCCAGCTACTTAAAATGAATTAAGAGCAGCCTCAATTTTCACATCTGCTCCCTAATCTCTTTGCAAATTTGCAACCTCAGTTTTCTTGAGACACTTTCCCCTTCTCACACATATCACCTTTCTTGGAGTACAGGAGATGCAACATAACAAATTAAAACTGACTATTCAGGCATAAGCTGTATGAACGATTGTTCTCACACATACCTGGCACTGACTGGCCTCCCTTTTAATAGGATGCAGCCCCCACAATATTGTTTGGCACTCGTCTCACTGCGTCTGGTACGTTTTAAACCTCCAAAGTCCAAAACAGAAGGCAAACCTCAAAATAGCTTAAAAAAAATAAGCTCATGCCAGGGTTGCAATCCATCCGTAGTTTTGAGTCTCTTAGTGAATATGCCCTCCTCTCCTTCCCCAAAGACCATTCTTAACTTTTCTGGCCTTGGACTCAGAAGTTCTGTTCATTTAAACTTGTGACAACTCTAGCATGTTTTTTTCTGCTTCTGAGCTGACATAAGTGTTTTAAGTGGTTTGAGCTCTCACAAAGAGCACCAGAGCATCTGTACTTGGGTCATATCAAAGGCCCAGTAAGTCCAGTACCTCATCATTAACAGGAGGCAATAGCAGATGCTCATTATAAGCTGCTATCAGTTTACATTAATATGCCAGGCTGCACAAATCACAGCTGAAGCCTCTGACTCACCATCTATCTTGGATTTAGTTGCCCTTGTTACAAACCTCACTCCTGCTTTGTGAGTAGATGTAGTGGGGAGAAGGTGATTAATGTAGCTGAAGCTATATATAAGGAAAAGTGAACCAGACCCTACAGACTCTTCCACCTGCTTTAATATGTTCTCTTCCTTTCCAGTCAGAAATTGAACCAGGAATTCAAATTGCTGTATCTATTTGCCTAGCTTCACTCTCCTGTTCCTGAACCCAAAAATGGTAGCATTCCCTCTCAAGATTTATGTATTGTAGATTTACCTGGAAAAAGAAAATGTACATTTTGAAAGCGAAGAGTGGAATTAAAAAAACAGGAGTTTTTTTACGTGATCATGTAGGTACTACATGGCCAGTAATAAAAGCTAGAAAATCCTGAGATCAAGGTGATATTTAAACACCTTCCTTTACAATACAGTATTACTCATTTGAAGAGCTATTAACTCCCACAGTAAATCCTCATGGATTGTCACCAAACTATAGAGAAACACTAGCCAAAATCTGATTTCAGTACTAGATAGAAAAATGAGGTTTCAGTTAAAATTATGTTTTCACAGAAAGTACCCAGCCTTTCATGATATTATTTTTGTTGTCAAAAAACAGAATGTTTGGACAGCACTAACGCTCTCTCAAGTTATGTCTGAAAACTAATTCTTCCCCCTCTCTCCTAGACAGAAAACCCCATATTTATCCTTGCATGGAACCCAGTTTCCTAGACAAACCCATCAGTAAATAAAAAATTTTTACTACTTTTGCATGTATGTAAATAATTATGCAAAGTAATGAAGATGGGGGCTGTGGCACTTCTGTGTACTGTTTTTTTCAAACCCATTATCCTCCATAGTTACAGCACTTTTTTTCTCTGTACTCCTTATGCCTTCCTTTTGCTAAACTGTAAACATAAAGAAACCAAAACTTGAAGACAAAATTCCTAACAGCAACGGTTTGGAACTATGCCTGTTTTTAAAAAACATTGTTTAATTGAAAAGTTATAAAGTAAAAGCAAGTACATGAATTGTTGAAATTGTCTGCATGAAATATTTATAGTGAGAAACTCCATTCCACAAAGATAAAATGGAAGGACATCTTTTATGCAAAAATAAAACAATTTATTTGTCTGCAAAGCTGACATCTTGGAAGCGTGCCTCTGGAGAACAAAGCAGAGTACAGAGCTACAGAAAAATGCTAACCATACTTACTGAAGCATTCCTGCATCCACATGAGTGACCTAAGGGAGGGGATGAGGAGGAAAGGTGGCATGGAGATGCAATGAATTAAGCAGCCCCCTCCCATGTGAAGAAATGCAAATAAAAATCAAAGGGATCTTTATCCCACTGACAATATGGTATGCAAGGTCGCATGGCCTAATATTTTAAGAGGATTAGAACTAAATCTCTGCAAACTTTGAAATGACCCAACCAAGCCTGTGAGCTTTCAATATAAATGGGTGCACAGCATGACTTCTATGGTCAGCTGGAATTTGGCAGGATGAGAGGTGCTGAAGTAGTCTCTAAAACAATCCAGTCGCACAGTGATTGGTCTTACAAGGTATCTGTTAATTTGGAGCTGTGCAGGAGGTGGAAACAAAGCGGATCACCGAAAGAGCTCAACACTTAATTATGAACAATGTTTGTGCAAATAGAAAAAATTCCCTGGTATTTTTTATTGACCGAATTAGGAACACCATTTATGTAGTTTCGCTTCATTTCTAGGAGACCTACAAACACCAGGTTCCAACTGGCGCATCACAAACCACTCACACGGCACTTCCATCACTCAAAAACCATAGTTCTCTGAAAAAAATGAAAGCATGCAAAAGAAAGCCCTGCTCTGGACAGTGGGAACATGCTTTTACTAAAATACCTCTATTTGAACCTCAGACGTTATCACCTGCAAGGTGCATACAGAGTAAATCTATTTAGATGGGGAAAATTCCTAATTGTCCTGCAGAATTTAGCCACCAGCTGGCAAGCAACCTCTATCACACAAACAAGAAGCAATCCCAACAACCACACATAAAAATAGCATCAGAACATGCATTCAACCTGAACCGTCAATTGTCATTATGGGCACAGCTGACAAAATAAATAAATAGATTAATTAATTAAAATGTATTGGCTCTGAAAGTAAAGCGTGTAACTCCATGTGCTTGTGTTTAGGAGTATTGCAAACTGCTTCCACACTAAAATCAGTGGTAATAAACCAGCCAGAGATACATTCCTCCTAATGCTGATGGCTGCCCTTTGGAGTTTAGATTTGATCCTCCACATAGGGAGAGATGCAAACATTTGCTTCCCAGAGTAGTGTCCCAGACAAGTACTTTCTAAATATTTGTGTCAACACAGTACCTGCAATTACCTACGAGTTGAAATTGATGCTGATCTGCCAGAAATTTTCGAAGGATTCATCAATTTTGGAATGAGCGCAGAACCCTTCCAGATAATAAATAAAAATTATTTTCTTAAAGAATGAGAACAGCTTAAATTATTAATGGAAACAAAGCGGCTGATGAATTCTGGTTAGTTCTGTACCCTGTCATCCTTTCACGTGGAAGAGCTGATGCAGAAGCAGCATTTCCTTTCCTTTGCCACAGCCAATGCTTTTTTTACAGCTCTGTCATGTCCACTTTCTTCCAGCCTTCCTGTTGCTTCTACTAAATGAATTCATAAGCTAGCCAAGAGACACCTGGATGAAATGGAAAACTACAGCACAGACAATGAATTTTTCAGGAGACAGTGTACGGAGTTTTAAACAACCACAAGACCCTCTCAAAAGGCTGTGTTGTGTGTCTTGACTGAGACTCTCTCAGTAACCCTTAAGACAAAAAAGTGCTGCTTCAAAAGTTGGGTTCTTTTTGCTTTACAGTAGTATTCAGTACTAGTGTGTTCTCAGAGTTTTTCCTGGCAAAACACATGGAGGCAGCAGGACTAAGAAGCTGAAGGGTGGGCTCAGTGTTCTTCAGCAGCTGTTTATTAGATCACTCTCCCCTGTACACCTATATGAGCCTAAGATCTCAAAACAGAAATGTTGGGGAGTTAAGTTAAAAAAAAAAAATCAAACCTAACCAAACAAGAAAACATTCCCTTTAAAATAAAGACAAAGAAAAAAAAAAAAAAAAAAAAACAAACACAAAGCACTAAAGAAAAGTAGAATTTTTAGAGAGGATTTCAAGTAAGCAACATTCTACATAATAACCCAGTTTCAAGAACCTATCTGAAGATCTTAATTAGCCCATTCTGCTGTTAATTTCACATATCCCTTCTTTGCCTTCAGTATCTTTATAGAACAATTTGCTGGCAACTGCATCTAAGTTTAAGCCCATATCCATCTAAGCAGGATATGATTATGATTATTTATGATTAGTCCTCCAAGCATTCCCACTTGATAAGCATAAGAACACTGAGAAACTACCCCCCTGTACTGCTGTCCCTAAGTAACCTCCTGCACCCCACTAAAATTATTTTTTTTTTTGACAGACCTTTTATGGGTTATTTTTCCTTTTCTGATGAACTCTTGTTAGTTTTACAGAACATTCTCAACAATGTTATTACTTGATAGAAGATGATTATACTTTTTATTCTTGGATATCCTTGGGACAAAATGCCAGTCTGCTACATGGGGCCAATGATTTTATCTATTTCTGTCCCAGGTACGGTGCTTCCAGACTGTTCCTGTCAGTGTTAGAACTAGTGGCAGCTGCCAGCACCTTGAAATAGGAATGCACAGGGATGCAATGACACCAAGGTGTCTCATCAGGTTACCCAATGTCATGGTTTAAGCCCAGATGGTAACTCAGAACTGCACATCCGTTCGCTCATTAACCCACCCTGCCTCGCCTTCCTGCCCCTGCTCCCAGACAGATGGGGTTGAGAATTGAAAGAATGTAACTCCCAATGTAATTCCCACGGGTTGAGATAAGAACAGTATAGTAACTAATGTATAACACAAATCATTGCTGCTACCACCAATAATAATAATGATAAGGCAAATAACAAGGGAAGATAACACAACCAGTCACCACCCACCAACTGATGCCCAGCCCAACCCAAGCAGTGATCTAACCCTTCAGGGAAACTACCCCAGTTTACTGTTCTGGGTTCAGCAGTAGCAGTCATTTTTCTCCTTCTCAGTAGTGAGTGTAGTGCTGTGGTTTTGACATTCAGTCTGGGAACAGTGCTGATAACACCACTGTTTTCAGTTGCTGCTCAGGAATGTTTACTCTGACCAAGGACTTTCTGAGCCTCATGTTCTGCAGGGAGGAGGGGAAGCTGGGAGGAAGCAGAGACAGGACACCTGATCCAAACTGACCAAAGAGGTATCCCCAGCACTTCATGCCCAGTATATAAAATGGAGGCAGTTACCCGGAAGAGTTTGATCACTGCTAGGGTAGGGTTGAGTATCGATTGGCAGGTGATGAGCATCTGTGTTCTCTTCCCTTGTTATTTCTGTTACCATTGTTATTATTGGCAGTAGCAGCAGTGGTTTTGTGTTATGCCTTTGTTACTGGACTGTTCTTATCTCAATCTGTGGGAGTTACATTCTTTTGAGCAGAATGAGGGAGGTGATCCTGCCCCTCTACTCTGCTCTTGTGAGAACTCCCTTGGAATATTGTGTGCAGTTCTGGTGTCCTCAACATAAAAAGGACATGGAACTGTTGGAACAAGTCCAGAGG
>JASSUY010033757.1:0-25095 GCA_032466535.1 Forpus xanthops
CTTGTGAGACCTCACTTGGAGTACTGTGTGCAGTTCTGGTGTCCTCAACATAAAAAGGACATGGAACTGTTGGAACATATCCAGAGGAGGGCCACGAGGATGATCAGGGGACTGGAGCACCTCCTGTATGAAGACAGGATGAGAAAGTTAGGGCTGCTCAGCCTGGAAAAGAGAAGCTTAAATAGAGGAAGTTTAGATTCTTTACTGTAAGGGTGGTGAGGAACTGGAATGGGTTGCCCAAGAAAGGTGTGAATGCTCTATCCCTGGTGGTGCTCAAGGCCAGGCTGGACAGAGCCTTGGGTGGCATGATTTAGTGGAAGATGTCCCTGCTTATGGCAGGGGGGCTGGAACATGATCTTAAGGTCCTTTCCAACCCTAACTGTTCTATGATTCTATGGTACTTTAAGCCTGTATGAAGTACTCCAAACCATCAAACCAACCAAAAAAAAAACCAACCTAAAACAGTCTTAACAAGAGCCACCTCCCTTACCGTTTATCATCACAACAGCCCGGTGTTTAAAAAAAAGGAACACTATACATAACCATGCAATGTTGCCCCACAACACGGGGACTGAATTAGCTGGTAACACTTACAGCAGCCCAGAATCCATTAGGATCTGTCAGGAGACCCTAATGCTGGCATTCAGCATCAGCTCAGCCAAGAACTGCAGTCTTCCTTCTGTCCTCATGCACTTCCTCTGGCAGATGCCTCCTCCTGTCCTTTCCAGCTGGGACACAGTAGCTCTGCATTTCTTCCTTTACATCACTTTCCTAGCTTATTCAGGTAACCTCTTCTTTTTCCCTCAGCTTCTTCACCTCCCTGATTTCCTCCCACCATCTCTGCTTTCTTCAACCTAAACACAGAGTTAAGAACATCTACTGGAGTGCCTCTGCAGAGGGCTTCCTATACACTATAGAGCAGTTAGTGCGGCAGGATGCTCCTAGAGCCCATTCTCTACTCTGCACTGTGGCTCCTGCACTGTGGCTGTTCTGGCATGGGACAGCAATGAACAGTTACTTCTGCAGAACTTCTGCGGCAACCCCTCTATGCTGTCACAGATTTCTTCTCATCTCCTGGAGTGATCAAGGGTCACAATGAAAACTTGACACCTTGCTTTTGTAAAGGAAGCCCAAAGCCAAGCTCAGTCAAAAATACTTTTGCCAGATAGACTTTATTTACAAATATACAAAGTTCAGAATTAATGTGCTGAAAAGCACGAGGACCACAGGCCCCAAGCACAGATCATCACCTCTTAGACAAGTATTACAAGGACAGTTGTTGCCAATGTTATGAACACTTCTCTACCCCTTTTTAAAGGGTGAACACAGCAGAATATGAACTCCATGTGGCAAGTTCTGGAGTATCTTGTATCCCCCAACATCAAACAAGCTTCTGGCTATAATAAAGTTTTGCTGTGATGTGTCCAGAGCTCTTGGCCCAGTGCAGCACTGCTTTATTGTGTCAGTTCTCAACTAACAGATTCAATGATCATCAGGAATATAAACCATCCTTCCATGGATGCTGATGTTATCTCCTCCAGATGGGAGCAGAAATGCTTTGCAAGGAACAGGGGGGGGAGAGGGGGGTGTATGATAAAATATACAGATCTCATCAAACACACCACAAAGCCAACAGTATCAATATCCTATGTTAAAATTATATTCTTCTCTTTTGCTTTTATAGCTCTCCTTTCCATTACCACCTAAAGGTGAATTCCTACCAAGGTGCCCTCATATGTATGAGATCTATCTCCCATTCAATCCTGAAACTGCCATAGTACAGTGGAGTTGTACTGTCCTCAGCCTCCCATTCATGTCTTCTGAACTTAATTCAGAAGCACCTCTGGTTATACAGATCAGCTTACATCACCGTCTTTAAGTCAGTTTTTCTTTGCCTCTTTTTCCTCTAGAGGCCAGGAAACCTGGATGTGATATGGCTTTAGTTCTTCTGGAGTGACATAGTCTGGAGCATTGCCCATCAGGTCTCGTCCCCTGAAGGATTTAGGAAAAGCAATGACGTCTCGGATACTTGGAGCATCAACAATGAGAGAGATCAGTCTGTCAAGTCCTAGAAGCACAAAACAAACTGGTGAACCACTTGAGTTATGGCCCTGTGTACTTGCTACAATCCAGAAGATCAGAAAGATATAGCAGACAGTATTACTGAGACTGAAGATAAAAGTGAAGCAAGTAAGAGGTAAAAAAAAAATTTAAAATAAATCAATATTAACCAGTAGCAGAGAAACAGATCTGCCTGAAGACCAGAAATGCCTAGCAAAATAAAGCTTTTCAATACTGCACAAAGTTCTGCAACACATCAAGTCCTACGAAAAGGCCTACCAAAAAAACAGGCCTACAGAAAAAAACACATCTACAGAAAAAAAAAAAAAAAAACAGGCCTACAGAAAAGGCAAGCATAACAAAACGAGGGAAGCTAAATGGCAAGAAGACTGCGGGCTTTAAGGTTCTGCTTAACTGCTCAAAGATCTTGATCATCCAGCTCTGAAGGATTACAACAACTAGGAGAAATCAAAAAAGAATAAGGGCCTCTGGGTAATTAGATGGAAAGAAATCACACTGGAAAGCCACAGGTCAAAATACTACCTTTGTTGTTTGTAGGGTTTTGGGGAGGAGGTTGCTAGTTTTGACAGTTTCTTCAGTTTGTTTTGGTAGGTGTGCAGGTATTTTGTTTTTAACTTTTTTTAAAACCACAAAAAAAAAACCACTGACACCAAATTAGTACGCAAAACAGATAAAGAAGAGTGCAAGCAAGACTGATGGAGATGGCAAGACTGAGGCAATGAACCAGATCATGGAACACAAAGTACCATGGCTGTTCCAGGCCTCCAGACATGCAGCAGAGGAATCCTGCTCTGACTGCACAGGAGTGAGACATAAATATGACCTAATCTGCTGTTCTACAGTGTATTAATTAAAATAAGGATCACTCTTAGACACATCAATATATGATTTGCTCGTTGCAGAAGAACTAAATCACACTGATGCTGGGAAAGAACACCAAAACATTCTGCACATGTTGACGAGACCCATTTCCTTCCATAAAACAGCTTCAGAGATGGAAGCACAGTGAAATCTCACACAGTGTTACCATATTGGTGTACCAAACAGCAACACCAGGACGGCTTTCTCTGTCAGAAGGCGACATGGCTTTTGCTAACCGGCATGAAGCTTGTTCCTGAAATCTAATAGCCAAAAAGTCACAAGACACCTGCACCTAGTAAGCTACAGAACACTTACCTAAAGCAATTCCTCCATGAGGTGGAGCTCCAAGCTCCAAAGCCTCAAGTAGATGGGAAAGCACCTCAGAATCCTCCTGTAAAATTATGTAAGAAGTGTCACTGGACAAGCAATGCTCTTCCTACCAGCAATGTAAGAGGAAGGTATGATGAAGTCATCCATCACTCAGGGCTAGGAGTTACTTTTCTTTATCTGAGAAACACACAAGTGTTTCTTTCAGAATTTGAAACGGATATTTAATTAGCCCTTTAAAACTTCAAGAGAATGTAAGAGACATCTCTAGGTAGGTGTTACCTTCAGCACTTTCTCTAACACAAAACGCTGCTGTTCTGCACTATGAATTCTGATGGAGCCACCTCCAATTTCATTGCCATTTAGCACAAGGTCATAGTGTTGGCTACGGACCTGCAGAAAGACATGAACAAGCACCTTAGCAAGGCTGGGGCATAGCTGGATGTAACAGCTACCTGCACCCAGATGGCAAAGACATTGGGAATGAAGCCATGACATACTGCAATGCTGCCTTCAATAGTATCTTGCAGTTCAGCTACCCCTCCTATCCTGACTGGGAACAGAACAAATCCTTTTGCAAAGCTTATCAAAACATGAATCAAAATGAGATGGGTCAGAACGCAAGACTCCACCTTAAGCAACTGTTTCCCGTAAGTCCAACTTCTGTCAGGGGCACACATGGGTATTTGCCACTCAGAATAATCTCAGTCATCTCTTCCAGACAGACACATACAATATGCAGTCAGTTCCATGAAACAACACCTCTTGTTCTTGCCTAGCTTTCCATGACACACAGCTATAATTTTATGTGTGCTGTGCTGGCTCTTTTAGTTACCTTTGTGGGATCAGAATAGAGGAGGCTGGTATCTGAAGGATGAGGGGCAGTGAAAGGGTGATGAGCAGCTTCCAGTTCAGTGGGATTCTCTTCTTTTGAGAGGAAAAGGGGGAAATCCACCACCCACAGAAAGTGAAAAGCTGCAGGATCACGGAGTACCAGCCCAGCCGCCTCCAGGAGGTCAGCACACTCCAACCGTACGCTTCCCAATGCGGAGCACTGCAAAACAGAATGGAGCAAATTAGATGAGGCAACCTACTATAGGGAAGTGACTCAAGCACCAACCAGGGAAAGAGTGTTCCATTGAGGGATTCTATACCACAGACAGCATCAGCTGTAATGCGCTATTGCCTTAAACACTTCTGCCTTGTATCCTGAAATATACCACCTTCCTGCTGAAGCAGCATCAACTCCAGGGTTTGACAAAGACCAAGCAACAAGCTATAAAGTCCATTTTCTTCCAACTGTTCCACCTTCATAGAACTTATCTAGACTAACCACAAACTCCACAGAACAAATGGTGATTAACTGAGGAAGCATTCATAAAATCTGCACTTTGCAGACAGAGAAATAAAGGCATAGGAAGAACATGACAAAATTTTGACAATCACGCAAAGCATAACACCTTGACATAAACCAATGCCTGGAAAGCAGTGTCTACTGGCAAGAATACAAAAAAGAGTACGGAGAGAATCTCCACTGTGCTTCATTTTGTCATCTGCTTATGGGAGATGAAATTTCCTAGTTGACCTTGTTTTCCAAACTGTATTTGACGCTTTAAAAATTAAGTTAAGGTGAGAGATAAGAATGCACTAATTTGCTCCTGTTTTATAATCCAGCTTTCATTACAGGTACAAGTTCTACCTGGAATGTGACTAAGGAAATAAAAGCAATAGGTACATTACATGCATTATTTGCTGTTGCTACAGCTCAGCTCCAAAGAAACCTAGAATTAGATTATTATCTATTTTAACAGTGAGAAGAATTAGACTAGATTTAGATAACATAATAAATTTAGACTAGAATTAGATACCAAATTTATCATAAGCAACATTCAACTCACATAGCCACCCAAGAAATGCTTCCTACCACTTGCTTTTGTTCACCAGCAGCCAGCAGTACTACATCATCCACTTGCATATTCAGTGCTTGGACAAGTTGTGACTGCTGCGTCTCATCAAGAAACCTCGTAAGCAGAGACTTCAATCTTCCATCAGGACTGCAGATAATTTCCACGATTTCCTAAAGAAAAATGAGTATGTTCAGTCCTGTGCTGCCCGCTCTTGTCTTGAAGCATTACATGCTCAGGCACTGACTGCTATTAAAAACTGCTCTTCTACCTTCAACTGCCCTTATACATACTTGTTATTCACCATTTCCAATGCCTTAACAGTGTTTTGGTCTCACCTGGTTAAATTTGGATTTTGCAGACTCCTTTAGTGACTCCAAATTTTTATTTTTAAGATATCTCTGGGAAAAGAGCAAGACAAGACACATTAAACATCGGAAAAGCCTATGGAAAACCTGATCAGGATTCAAATCTACCAGATGAGCTGTTTCCGAAGTTCTAATGAGGCCTGTGGAACAGGACAGGGCCCACAGAACTAGGCTGCAGCTGGGAATCTTCCCCAAGGGCTCCTTTCAGGAAGGGACCTCTTCAGATTTTACATCTAGCTGCAGTTTTCTCTCCTGGCTCACATATCAGATACAGCTGGTCACCAAAGTCAGATCATGACAACTAATTGCCTCCACCACACAAACGTTATAGCACTGCATTGTTGAAGAAGACATAGCTCAGTTTGTAGTAACAACAGCAGAAAAACAACTGGGCTCATTCTCACACGTGAAGAAATACAGTGAGGTCCTGTGTCAGGATCTTGATTTTTTTCATCTACTCTAGATTCCACAAGATTCCAGTTTTGTTCAGTTCAAACACACATCCTAGTGCCCCCTCGTGGGAAGCCAGTAAATTGCACTTTGTACCAAAATTAAAAGAATCCCAAGAGAAACCATGGTCAGAAAGTCCTATTCCCCAAATAAAACTCAGGGTTTAGTGGATTTTTTTTCCATACCGTCCAAACTTAAAATATAACCACAGCAAGAATTAAATCTGCTTCCCTTCAAAATACATGGCTGTGTCAAATAATCATTTACATCTGTTGTGAGCCTTGGATTTGGTCTGGGTCATTCTCATTACACAAGATGAGCTGTGCCCACAAATGCAGCAAAAGCAAACATAAGGGCATGTAACTATCTGAACTTTCTCTCACTAGTCCGAAACAGAGCTGTGCCATACCTGGCTCCATTTCAATCTCTTGCCACAGAGCAAGTTTTATTATTGAGACACACATGAGAAGCAACCCTTGACAAAAGCAAGCTGAAGCCCTGGGAAGCTTCCCTATCCTCAAGGGATCTTGCAGCTCTATTACCCACCTCCCCATCCGAAAGATAACATATTTTTCCTGTCAGCTGATGACCTCCATTCCAACACCTCTCAGCCCAACCTGACATCAATTACAACCAATCCCAAAGAATACCAACACCCCAGTAATAGCAGGGAACATTTCCATATCAGTAAAGAAATTCAAATTGACATTTTATTTATTTCATATAAACCATAAGCAGTATGTAAACGCATCACTTACCACTCCCTGAGGGATACAAATGGCTTTGACAGTGCCATGTGGGTAACTGAGTGCATTCTGTATAAACTGAATGTTCGACCTTTGTAAAAGATCACCGATACCCACTATCTAAGAAAGGAGAGAGCACAGGAAAAAGCAGTTTGCTTCAGGAACATGAAACAAAAATCCAGCACCCATGTCAAAGCCTCCAACACCATTCCTTGGGATATCATTTCTTTGCTCAGAGAAATCAAATGGTTCATAGAAAGAAATTAACGGGGCCAAGTTGGAATAACCAATAGGAGGCTGAACACTGCAGAAACAGAAATGTAAGACAGGCAGAAAAACCCAAGGTTGAGATGGTGACATCTTACCACAGAGAAGGGAGCTGCAGACTGAGAAAGAAACACCCAAAATTAACTCTTGGGGAAATGTGGGTGTAGAAGACTTTGATGTGGAGGAATGTTGCTGGGAGAGCGTTGAGACTGCAGAGGAACATTGCTGGGAGATAGAACGGTGGGTGCGGGGGGGAGGAGGTTGGCAAGATAAGAAGGAAATGAGAAATCAATATCCAATGAGGACAACAGCAAAGAGCAGGTGTCCAATCACAATGCAACAAATGAGCAAGATATTAACCAATGAGGAAGCAACAGTGTCCACACGGACAGCTATAGCTAACCAACTGTATTACCCACTCACACACGTGGACACTTGTATAAACTATAAAACCCCTGGATTTACACCAAGTAAACAATTTGTTTGTAACGAGAAACTAAGTCCGTGCCTTTTATCTCCACAGGGAAACATAAGAAGCTTTCTTGCTTTTCAGCACTGTTCTCTCAACACATTTGTCAATATTCTAATTTTATACTTTCATACTCTTATTTCATATAGAAAGTGCATACACACGACCACAGTTGGTTTTCTTTAAAATACTTTCAGGTCATTAAAGGCTGGGGAAGCCTGTCTCATGAAGTATGCTCACCGGGAATATGCCTTGAAGTACAGCAGGTATAAGCATTTATGGGCTTCAGCTCCTAACACTACATTATCTTCAACACAAAATTTTCTTAAAACATACGTTTTTCGTAGCCAACTAATCAAACCCTCTCTTCTTCAAGTGATTACCTGTACAAAGCAGCAACAATGAGACAAAAACCTTGGGAAAAGTACAGCATTAAGAACCCCAATTAATCATGTATATATGATCCAAACACAAAACTAACAGAAAGGAAAAGATGCAAGTTTCCAGGGGGCAAACCCTCACCTTCATCCCAAAACGAGTGTCTGGTTTATCAGTCCCATAGTCAGCCAGTGCCTCCTCATATGTCATGGAAGGGAAAGGAGTTGAAATAGAGCCTCTTTCCTCAGGCCACGAATATTGCAGGAGGCCCTCCACCAGTTTTTGGATCCCAGCTTTATCTACAAATGACATCTCTATATCTATCTTAGAACAGAAAACAAGAGGGTGAATTCCACATTAGATAGATTTTGCCTTTCCACTGCTATTTGCAGACGCTCTTGACATACTACATGAAACTATAGCATGACTACATTAGGTTGGGGATATGCTATGGTCTCCCTACAGCATGATGACTCACTCAGGCAACATTCTCCTCGGAGAACTGAATGAGGTAATGATAACAAGGACAGAAAGAGAAGACCTGAATGACCTGGGCTAACTCTGCCTGGGATCTCAAAGCTGAAGAATGAGAAGCCTGACCCAACAGGACAGGAAGAGATTGCATCATCAAGCACAATCACTGCTGCAACGCAATTCCCACATCTGATCAACTAATGTACATGGGACCAGTCAGACAAAGACAGTAGCTACTCTGTACACAGCCCTTTTAAGCTAGTATGGGATATGTCTCTGAAGCATGCAGCAAGCACCATTGTACACACCACCACCACTGCCACCCCGAAGAAGCAAAAGAGTGAAGAGAAATTAAGCCTTCATAAGGGTAAATAGCTACAAGCTATTTGGATTGAGGAGAAAGGTGAAAGGCAGTGTGAGCTTGTTACCTGAGTGAATTCAGGCTGCCTGTCAGGCCGTGAACCTTCATCTCGGTAGCAGCGAGCAACCTGAAAGTACCTGCAATAGTACTTTTACTCAGATAACAAGTATCCTGAATTAAATTGCGACTATAGATCATAATGTAAAGAAGAAGGGAGTGGGGGCAGGGAGAGAGCTCTGTTCCTCTGTTTCCTTTGTAGCAGAGGATCATAGCCTTGATTGTTCCCATCCCCTCAAAAGGCATGAAATTCTGTGTGGAAGCAACTGTACCAACAGTTGTGTCCATCTCCAGCCATATCTTCCAGAGGCGTGGGGAGGCTGCCTCCCAACAGGGAATATTACACAATCCCTTTTCCCAGATTCCACTCCAAACCTTCACTCCACTAACAGCCATGCAAAATTCCCACATGTTCAGACCTGGCCTACAGTTCACTATGTGAACAGTTGTCTCCCTCTCCCTCAATTCTATTTGAAGAACAAGCCAAATTAAAAGCTTTGTACTTGTGCACCCTGAGAGCATATGTTCCTTGTTTCAGTCATGCTCAGCTGCCCAGCCTCATCTCAATTAGTTCTACAGGTTACTCGTGGACAGGTTTTTATCACACACTAGTTTTTCTGCTCTTCAGGCAGATTGTGCTTCAGATCAGATTTCCTTTTAAAACAATCCAGAAGGTTTCAAACTTCAAACAGGATACATTTCCTCTTACTGGAAGATGCTACTGCTGGGTGAGGAGGCAAAGGGCATAGTCTGCCTGAAAAATCTGAAGTAATTAAGGATTCCTCTTAAAACACAAAACACTTCGCTGTATGTTTTTGGGGAAGTATCTAAAACCTCAGACCAGAGCAAGCACACCCTGGATGGGACATGTGGAGAACAGAAATCCAAGGAACAATTACCTGTCCAGGCCTCCAACCATGAGAAGCTGCTTGAACTGCTGAGGACTCTGTGGTAGACAGTAGAACTTCCCCACTTCCCTTGAGGGTACAAGGAATTCTTTTGCTCCCTAGCATCAGAAAGAAAAGCTTACACAGTTCAGCAAAGAAGTGGCCTCAATTCGTGACAGAGAGCACAGACCAAAAGCACAAGAGGAAAGGACCTATTTTACCAATTTAAAATCTCACTTGTGAGGAAATGTCTGTTTGTACATTACACGCAAATCTGTTAACCAGCTTGGTCCAAAATATCCCAAAGGAGGATTTCTCCATCTTTTTCTCTGATAGACTAATATGTAACCATACACCATTCAAGCGAGGGGTTAAATGCAAGAATTTTAAGTATTAGCTGCATCAACAATTCCTGGACTACAGTTCTCTCTGATTATTTTTTAAATGAAAGAAAGGAATACAGACTCAGAAACTAAAATGGAGTAATGTCACCGCGGTAACCTACACGTTAGAAAAATGCTGGGGAAACAGTGCTTAGAGAAAGTTTTTTGGTTTTGCCAAATAATAATCTGCCAGTCCCAAGACAGGACTTGCATTCAACATACGCTCTATAAGACAGATAATTGTGAACCTTCAAATGAGTAAAGCAAGACACATGATACCACCTCTTCCCTTTCACACCCTCTACTTCTAAGAGGATTCGTGTATCATATCAGAAATTTGCACAAGCTGTTACTTAGTAAGGAAACAGCAATTAAGGCCAACTGGAAATTGACAAAAATTCAGCTGAACTGCCTATGGAATTGCAGGAGGCTAAAATGCTCTACTAACAGAATACATACCCCTGGAGTTCTTTTAAAGAGTGTTGGAGTTTCTACATCCACAAACCCTGAGGAATAAACACATGCTTCAGACACAGAATATGCAGAAATCAGGGAGAACTAGCATGACGCGGACAAGGATAGAGTAGAGTTAGTCAGCAAAACAGGTAATCTAGCACACCACATAGCCTCTCTGAAATGTACAGATTTCACTGCTTCCAAGAATAACTTGTGTAATGAAAGATTTAAAGACTCTGAGCTACCCTGATGGCCTGCCAGAACTGTTAATGTCAGGACTCCATACAGACTGAAAAATTACTAGTTCTCTGTTTTGAACTAGGCTTTGATTTTCCACAAAACGCTTCCTGATTTTAAGACAAACAGAAGCCCTATAAGAAACTCATCCCTTTGATATGCCTCAGTTTGGCTGACCAAAAGGGAAAAACTATTTGCAAAAGGCCTTTTCTCACTGGATATAGCCCATTTGAAATAGCTGGTGTGTAACACACCATAAGATTTCAACATACTCATTCTTCAGGTCTGCCAACATCTCTAAACACCACACTACAAGTAGACATATCCTTCCTCCTTACTAAGTAGAGCCAGTTGGAATAGCAGCTGACTGGCAATCCCTCTCAGCAACAGGAAACAGAAGAGAGACAAAATGTTGTTTGCTGCACATTATTCTTCAAGCACTTTCCTTACCATGGAGGTTACATAGATATTCCCGCATCTTCATCACAATGCGTGATCTCAGCCTCAGGTTATACTGCAACTGGAAGCTACGCAAGTCCAAGTAGCGATACTGCATCCGTAAGGCCTCTGATTTCTGAAGATGAGATAATTAGGATTGAGACAAAATTCAAATTACACCTCAAATGAAGCTGCTCCTGAAGCCACAGAACAAAAGAAGCAAGAAACCAATGCTGCTCTATTATCAGAGCCCAAATATCAATCCACAACCTACAAATATGAAACTGAGTGTTTTAGTAATTGTCATGCATGGAAAAAGACAATCTGAAAAAAAAATACAAATAAAATAAAGAAAAAAGACATTTACTGTGACAAAAGCTGCTTCAGTAAAGTTGAATACACTTGAGAATTTCAGCCCTCCTTATTCTTAGTCCACTGCAACAGCATGTAGCACCTCCTTACAATTTTTAAGCAGAAGAGTGGTATCATGCACAGGCCTAAAGAACAATTAAATGATGAAACATCCTTATTACAAATGGGAAATCTAAAGTAGTGCAGATGATGGGAACTGTCCAGGACCCATAACTGGAAGGAATAGGACTCAGTTCTCCCAATTCCACAGCTGTGCACCAGCCATGTTTTCAATGGCAAAGTTAACAGCAATGCCACTCTTTCACCATGGAGCCTGTAATAAAACTAAACTCTTGTAAGATTGTACTTACAGAGAAAGTCTGCCAGGCTACCTACTTGTCCAGGGAAGACTAAGCACCCTTGCCTTAAAACCCAGCAGTGCACTGGCAGGTTCTGTTTCACACTCAAAAAATCTATCATAGTCTGATTTCTTTTACTCTTCCTTTACCTTTTGTTCTTACACTGATATCTGAACACCCTATGCACTGAAATCATTCAAGCCTCGTTTACTGCTTAACTTCAATTAGAAACACATCCTCACAGTTAACAAGAAGAACCCCTATTTTAAATACTATCCTTCCCCCAAGACAGAGCTGGGAGAATCAGAAGCAGCTCAGAAGTTTTGCCGTCATGCTGGGCAAATACCCAATTTACTGAAAAGCCATTACTTTGGAGAAAAGCAAACACACACAAAAAAACAAAACCAAAACAAAACAAAACAAAAAAAAAAAAAAAAAACAAAACAACCACACAACCAAAGAAACAAACATGGACACCTTGATGAAATCCTTGATTTCAAAAGGTAGCTTCTTGCAGGAGTTTAGGATCTCTGCAGTCTCTGCCTTCACTTCAATATCCCCTGTTGGCATTTTCTGGAGCAAAAAGACAAGCAAGAAAAATAAGATTCAAAACTTAAGGAAAAAAGTTGGACAAAGGTATTTCACAGATGGGATGGGGGGGAGATGGCCAAAATACCCATGTGATGTGATTATCCTCCCTGCCTTCTAACACAGTGTTAACTTGGAGAATTTCTCTCCAGGAGAGATTTCTCCTAGATTTCCCAACTGTTGAGAAAAACACAAGTTGCCTCACCAAAGATAGCATGTTCTTTCCCAGTAGCATACTGATCTCTACAAGAAATACATTTACTTTTCCGCCTTCTTGAAGGACATTCAGCTTCAGCAAAACCATGCAGTATATATTTTAGAATGCATTAGCAGCATCACCATCAGACCTTAATACAAGTCCAAAAAGATAACTTGTAAGGAACTTCTAGTTCTGAATACCAGTTCTCAGAACAAGCCTTTTCTTAGATCCCATGGGAGAACAGCTTCTCCCACTTAGCACTGCGCCACATCAAAGTTCACTTGATCCTACAGAACTCTGTTTACCAGGGGAAAGCATATACAACCTTCCAATAAAATGGTAAATGATTCCAAGAAATAAAAGCATTGTTTGAAGCCTCCATTCTTTATGCATATCTGTTAAGTGGTCAGAGCAAAAAAAAAGTTATGGTCACATACCCAGGTTCTCTTTTTAAGCCTGCCAGTGATAGGATACATACAATCCTGACAGATTAATCTACAGCTGATTGCAGTGACAGATGAGGAATGCATAACATTTTAAAACAAATTCAACCTTTGTGTCCTGCACAATGAGAAAAGTAAAGTCTATTCTGAGTGAAAAACAGGTCACTGCATGCTGTGGAACTTGTGATGACAACACTTATTTTCAAGAAAAAGAAATTCTCAACCACACTTTGAAAGCCTGAAGAATCTAGCCATTATTCTTCCAAAGGGCTGGAACAGAATTTGTCAGTATCTATAGTGTGCTTTAAGGTTCTCCTAAGTTACATGTCATAGCAGTTATCTCACCTCACATTATCTGAGGATAGGCTGTCACACATCCAGAAAATATGGCAAAGCTATGACACAAAATCCACCATAATTCTGTTGTCCAGTGCTCTTTTCCCCAAGGAATAAAACCCTTCAGTGTTCCCAGCATCCTCACCGGATTCTCCTGCCCTGGGGGTCGAGGTGACACAATTCCAGTCACTCGAACAACAGACTCCACTGGGGCATTAGACAAAAGATTTTTCACATGGGAATGTGCCTGCAAGAAGATGATAATGTCTCATATAAATTCAAACAGGACAAACATACCATGTTCAAGAGCCTCTTTTCTTAACAGCCCGTTTGATTCCAGAATCACTCCTCATAATCCAGAGGAGAGCACTGATGTTTTTGTTACTATCTCATATCAGGGCTCTCATAACACTTAAACCTACTTGTCAGTCAGAGCACTCAGTCTGACAAAGTACTTCATTCTGTACTCCCTGTCTGCTGGACTCATGCTATCAAAGTAAAAATAAGAGAGACACTCATATTTTGGTAGCACTTACCTCATCTTGCGGAATGATGACCTGGATCAGGCCCTGGAAATCCCTCAAAACCAGAAACAGGCCTTGCCTGATCCATGAAAAACACAAAAGGAAAAACATGCTTTTAAAAGAATGAAGCAGTCTTTTGCTTTTTAAGCCAAAGCACATGACAACTAGCTACTTTCTGTAGCTCTTGACTAATCTCAAAGCACTTCCAAGCAATGCATATACAGATACTTTTTCCACACCTGAATCTAAATTGAACAATTTATTTCAGATTTTGCCCAGTCACAAACATGAGCAAATAACCACAAGAGGTAGGATTTTAACTTGAACGTTAATCCGTGTAGAGCAGGAATTCTGAACATCTGTGATTTCCTGCTAGGAAATATCACATTTATATGAGCAATAAAACTAAAGTTCACATAGATACAAAACCAAAAAAACTCTCCAACCACAAAATAAGAATACTGGTCCCATTTAAAGTTTCACAAGAACAATCCCCAGTTCTAGATCCAGAATCATAAATCTTGACCTCTTCAGCTACAGTAGAGACAACCACCACCGTACTTAATCGATCAAGAAGCTGTCAAATCGAACATGTTTTGCCTATCTTTAAAAGAGTGCAACAATTGCATTGCAATACTGCTTCCTGAAACTCCACCCTGCATCCAGACATGCTTTTCACTGAACATTTACAAAACATTCAACTTCAATAGGAGTGAATATATCATGTCACCTGTAGCAAACTATTGGAACTAACATTTTACCAGCTGCTCTTCTTAAAAGCTTCACTGCCTTAATATTTCTTTTTTTTTTAAGCAAAACTTGATTCTTTAAATATGCATCATTAGATGCTGTAGTTTAAGAGATAAAAAATTATATAAAAGACGTTATTCGCTCACAGCTGTTAGAACTGCTAAAAATATGCTATTACTTATTTTTTCCTCCTATACAACAAGGGTAATAATATTTAACTGCTTTAAAGTGCTCTAATGAGGATCGATTAAGATTTATATAAAGATCTGAAATCTTAAATACTGATCTGTCACAGTTCTCAACTGGTTTACTCATTTCAGAAGCATCTACTGCAGCACACAAAAAGACAGGACTTCCAGCCACTCCAGCCAATCAGCCAGCACCATCAGGTGCCCAATTTAAACACCTCTATGCCAATGCACGCCGCATGGGGAACAAGCAAGAGGAGTTAGAACTGCGCATACAGCTGAAGGGTTACAATTTCACTGCATCATGGAGATGGAATGCTGGAATGGAAGGATATAGGTCCTTCAGGAAAAGCAGGCTAGGGAGACAGGAGGCAGTCCTGTGATGGCCAATGCCCAGCTGCAGTGCGCAGAGTTCTGACTGGGGATGGATGAGAAGCCAATTGAGAGCTTATCAGTGAGGACTAAAGAGAGGCCAGGGATGGCACAGTACAGAGTCTGCTACAGGCCACCCAACCAGGAAGACAAAAGTGAATGAGGCCCTCTATAGTCAGGTGTCACCTCATGTTCACCAACTGTGGCTCCCAATGGGGACTTCAACTACCCCAGTATCCCTTGAACGGACAACACAGCATGGCACAGTCAACCCAGGAGGTTTCTGGAACAACTTGACAATAATTTCCTTCTCCAAGTGATGGAGGGAACCAACAAGGAGAGTGACAATACTGGACCTTATCCTCACCAACAGGGATGGGCTGATGGGGAATGTGAAGCTTGAGGGCAGCCTTGGCTGCATTGACTACAAAATAGAGGAGTTTGAGATCCTTAGGATGGCAAGGAAGGCACAAAGCAAGCTCACTACCCTGGACTTCAGAAGAGCAGACTTCAGCCTCTTGAGGGATCTGCTTGGAGGAATACCATGGGATAAAGCCCTGGAGGGAAAAGGGGTCCAGGAAAGCTGGCTAATATTCAGGGATCACCGCCTCCAACTGCAGAAGCAACACAACCCAACAAAGAAGATGCCAGGCAAGACGACCAGGAGGCCTGTGTGGAAGCAAGAACAGGTAGCCTAGGCAAAATATAGTCAGAGCAGTTAGGGATCAGCTTAGGAAAGCTAAAGCCAGGACACAATTGAATCTGGCCAATGGCATTAAGGGCAACAAGGAAAACTTTTACAGGTACACTTGGGGATAAAAGAAAGACAAGGGAAAACATGGGTCCCCTCCAGAAGGAAATGGGAGACCTTCCCAGGGGTGCTGGTTGATGAGAAGCTCAACATGGGCCAGCAGTGTGCGCTCACAGCCAGAAACCAACCGTGTGTTGGGCTGTATCAAAAGGACTGTGACAAGCAGGTCGAGGGAGGGGATTTTACCCCTCTACTTTGCCCTCATAACACCTCACCTGCAGTACTCCATCTAGCTCTGGAATCCTCAGCACAGGAAATATATGGACCTGCTGGAGAGGGTCGAGAGGAGGGCCAATAAATTATCATAGGGATGGCATACTCGCTATGAAGACAGGCTGAGAGTTGGTCTTACTCAGCCTGGAAAAGAGAATGCTCAGGGGAGACTCTGTAACAGCCTTTCAGTACCTAAAAAGGGTATACACAAAACTGGAGAAGGGCTTTTTACAATGGCATGTAGTGATAGGACAAGGGGGAATGGCTTTAAGATGAAAAACAGGGTATTTAGATGAGACATTAGGAAGAAGTTATTCACTACAGGAGCAGTGAGACACTGGAACAGGTTGCCCAGAGAAGCTGTTGATGCTCCACTCCTGGCAGTGCTCAAGGGCAGGCTGGATGAGGCCTTCAGCAATATGGTCAAGTGGAAGGTGTCCTTGCCTATGGCAGGGGTGTTTGAACTAGATGATCTTTAAAGTTACTTCCAACTCAAATCATTTCATGATTCTATAGCCTGAAGCATAAAAAGAAGTGTTTGAATCCAGGCCTACAGCATATACTGAATCTGGCAAACAAGCATCTCCTTTGCATTTACCTTTGATACTGAATCCATCCATACAGTGTGACCTCTTGTCCCACATGAGCAGAACGTAGCTCTCCACAAGTATTTGTCCGAGTGACAAAACTATTGAAGTCTTAAAAAATACAATAAAAATAATAAAACCTTTTGTGACTTTTGCAGACAAGCAAGACAAAGCAGTGACAGTTTTGCTCCCCAACCCAAATACAGTTTAGATGTACACAAATTATTTCATATATCCCCAACAGGACTACTATAAGGCATCAGGACATATGATACAAAATTATTCTAATCAAGTTTTTTAAAGGAATTATTTATGTGTCTCAATCAAACTTTCACAAAGAAATCTGAACACAGACTGGCTGCAAACTATTGCCCTAAATATTTCAGAGGCAAGAAAAAGAAAAGCTGCAGATCAGTCCTGAGTCATACTGACAATTCCATATTCAAATCTAGAAAATACAACAGACAAGCCAAGACAGAAACATGCATACACCAACCATGTGGGTGCAAGCTGAAGTTTCCTGCCTGCAACTACTGGTAAAAGGCCAAGACCATTACTACGGAAGACTTTCCACAGACCCGTGTGCCTGGCATCAAGACTTATAAAACCAAGCACACCATTTACTGAATGTTCAGGAGATTCAGCTCAAGAGGAAAAATTTGAAAGAAACTATTCCCTAAACATGTATGTAATTTGTGAACTGATCTTCCTTGCTACATCACAGGCTTTACAGTTAAAAGATTAAAGTAAAGAGCACAAAGGTTTGGTTACCAACTATTTCATTTAGGCCTTCTGCTACCCTTTTTCACAGATAGTGTGCTACGTAAGATGGTCAAAAAATAAAAGCTCAAAGAAAAACAAAAAAAAAATTATCTCAATTTAAATCACAATTCATTAAGAGAAACCAAAGGTTAAATAAAAATTATTATTTAGAAATGACATTTAAAAAATGAGCCAAAGAAGACAATTTGTCGAAAGTGTGCCTTTAACTGTGTGTGCAGGCCTGGGTCCCAGAGACAAACAGATAACTAAAGCCCAGAGAAGAGGGTTAGAATAAAACAAGCGCTTCTGTCCCACCTGGAGCCACCGACGCTGAGGCAGAGCCCGAGGCCATTCTGCTCAGAGCCCACCTGCAGCCCGGCAGGGTCAGCCCTCGGGCCAGCTCAGGCAGCGACCTGGGCAGCAGCCGGAATAGTGCCATACTACAGCTGCACCTGAACCACAGACAAGAAGAGACAGTCACAAACCTGCGAGTCGTTACAGATAGACACAGGAGGAAAAGCTCCAGCCCGCCACTTTCAGCCTCTCCCTCGCAGGGGAGCCCTGCGCCGGGACCCCATCCCCCGGGAATGGGGCACCGGCATGGAACAGAGCCCCTCTAGCCGGGGCCGGGAAGGGCCCAGCTGCAGCAGAAAGGTCACTTCATGACAAAACCTACTATTCCCAGCTCACCAAGGAGGGTTTTCCCACTTTCAGGCGCAGCAGAGCAGCTGGGTCGAAGCAGACAGGAACCTTACCCACTTCCGGCCGCCACAAATATGGCGACTTACCGCGCCGCGGGGCTGACGGGAAGAGAGTTCAAACGGCTCCTGGCGGGGAGTGGTGCTGCGGATAGCTGCTCGCCATGGAGTCGGTAGATGGGGCGGCGCGGACATTGCCCAGCATCGGGCGGCAGTCGTGGGGGCTGCCGTTTGGTCGAGGGCACGGGCCCAGCCCCGGCGGTCGGCTGCTCCAGCAGGTAGGGCCGGGTGGTGGATACGGTGGATCCTACTTGTGTTTTCGGCCCTTGGCCGAGTTCGCTCCTCCGCTGATCCCCGGTATGTGGGAGTCGTCTCAGTACTGCCGTCTCCCGCTTGGCACAGCTCCCGCGGCGCTGCCGGGCGGGAAGTCTGCCCGTGTTCGGGCACAGAGACTGCCAGCGGCGGTGGAACAGTGGGGGCTGGGGGTCCTCCTGCGAGCCCAGGCTGGAGGAAGTGTTCCCCATTGCTGGCGGAGGGGGACTGTCATGTTTTAACTTCTCTTTTCTTTAGAGAAATTTAGATTCCGAGACAACAGCGTTTCTACTGCGAAAGCAGTGGGCCTTATACAGCGTGACCCCTCTGTATAAGTTCTCTAGCGCACATCTGAAGGCTTACGCAAGGCTGCTGAGTGCACATATCGCTGCCGAGAAGCAGAAGGGGCTGGCGGTGGAAGTAGGGGTTGAGCTGGGCATCAAAGTGACTATTTCCAGCTTTCCAGACCTGAAAGGTAGTGACCAAGATGAGGCTGCGATTCTTGTGCAGGTACAGTCTTCCTGGCAGTATTGATAATTGTAATTGAGACTCGTGTTTTACAAGTTGCTTTTGGAGTCATAAAATGCTCTGCCTCTTAAAAAAAAACAAAGCAACAAGAAGAAACAACCCATGATTAAACCCTAGCTCCGTGTGGTAATTACTGTAGTGTCTCTAGAAATTTAATGTAACTGAGCCTGGTCTATTTTTAACTGGAACACAAGTAATGCAATTTTGAGTTTAAACTATTTTATAAGATCAGAGTAAGACTACAAGGAGCAATCCTTGTTTATTATTTTAGTGAGCGGTCAATTAACTGCAAGAACTCTGGTAATTTATTTTCCTGGATAAAGTTGGCATAATCCTACCTTGTGGCCATAGCTCAAGTCTAATTAGTGTCTCTGAAATGCCTCAAGTGAAAGATGCTGTTGAAACGCCAAGTTCAGTATAGCAATGGTCAGTGTGTGGCATGGGTTGGCTCTTCTGAATTAAGCAGCATAAGCTTGGATCTCAGTACCACTCCTAATTAAGTGCTTTTCCTGTTGTTTTCAACAAAATTGTACGCATTGTTTAGGGATGCAACAGACTGAATAACTGTATGAGCTTTGCAGAAAATAACGTGAGGTTCCCGAGAAAAAAATGTCATACCAAATGCTTGAGATTATAAAAAATGGCTAGAAAAAGTCCAACTTGTTCTGTAGCATTCAAATGCTTCTCTTCCCTATCCCAGCTTTCTTTGCGATCACAAGATTCCCAAAAAAAGTCAGAAGAGAAACTGGTATGGTCGGGCTGGTTCTGCTCTGTGTGTGGAGATGATCTTTCCAAGAACGTGTCAGCAGACTTCACTTGTTTACCTGTGTTTCTTGCTAATGGGGCAGAGAGTTACACGTCCATTGTTGGAAGTTGGTTTCAGGAGATGTTTGACTGCTGCTTCCACCGCTTAGCCATTAGCCCTCTCAATCTCAGCTGGATGGCAGCTATGTGGACTGGATGCAAGGTGGAAGAAAATGCATCTGCCGTAGAACTTGTTTTCTCTGTCCCCAATCTTCCCCAGTCTCTGGATATTTCATATGCCATTCATCCAGAGGATGCAAAAGATCTGTGGGACACAATCCAAAAAACTCCAAGAGAGATAACACAAGAAGAGGTGGATGTCTTTATGGATTGCCTATACTCTCACTTCCACAGACACTTTAAGATCCACCTGTCAGCTACAAAACTGGTGAAAGTTTCTACAGCAGTTGCCTCAGCACACTGCAATGGGATTATAAAGGTGAGGTTTAAAGTAGCACATTATCCTAATGTGTGACAAATAAAATAGTTGTACCTCTCTAGAAATGCCTTACTCTTAAAAATTAAGGTTTCATGTTTCTTATGCATTATTTCCTTTAAGAAATTGTTAAGCCCTCAGGTTTTATTAGTCATAACTGGTTTGGGAGTTGGGGCAATCAACACAGTATTTTACTGCTGTATAGTAACAGAAACTGCTAACCCTAGTCTTGGGTCAGAAATAGGTGTATTAGTTGCGGTATGAACAGGAAAAATTCTTTGCCCGTTGCCCAATACTGAAGCTTAAAAAGATCCCAGTCTTAATAAAAAAAACTTAAGAAAAAAGTTATTAGTTTTCTAGTATTGCTGTTATTAAAACAGAATACAAATATAATTAACCTGCTATATAAAGGTAACTGGTGTGTGTGTGAACCAAAAGAGAACATGATTTTTAAGAGGCAAAATGTTTTGCTTAAAACTACTTCACTTGTAGCTCTTTTCATAAAGGTGCACTGGTCTTCCTACAGAGGGAAGCGTCTCGTAACAGTTTTGGCCTTCAGCAGAACTGTAAATGCTAAATGTTAGTGTTACATTGATTCTTTTTATCTGCAGCAGTTTAAAAGTGGCTGAAATACCTTTTACAGTTAAATAAACGCAAATAGTATTTAGCTGAATAGGTTTTCCAAAGAAGAGTTCTCTTCTGGAATGTCTGTGGTGTAAACTCAGTTAGGGCTCTTCCATAATAGGAATATATGTGCTATAGGAAAACGGGTGTTCAAAGAAATTGGCTATCTCCTTCCTGGCCTTCCTAAAGAAGGGAGGTAGCTGAAGGAGCAGAAGTGCTAGGATTCTCAGCTTCCAAAAAAGTTGGAGTAGGAGCTGGACATTTCTTAGATACCCTGTTTCACACAGGACAGGAGCAGAAGATGGAGGGCTCTGACAGGAGAGCATGTAGGCATCTGTATCTTCTCCATATCCAGGGTCAAAACAGTAACAAAAGTACTGTGCAAACAACAGAGAAGCTGACTAGTCACATGGAACATATGGTAGTTGGTTTTCAACTATTTAAAGGTGTGGAAATCTGGCAAATGTAATTTTTTTTACATGATTTTTTTTTTTCTCTTTCTTGCAGTTTCTACAAAGCCAGTATGTAATTGGAGTGCTGATGCTACTGACAGAACTAGCAATCTCTCAGATACAGTGAGTCATTTCAGCAAAACATGCTAGACACTACTGCTGGAAGTTACACGCTGAGGAATCAAGTGGAAAGTCACTCCTGCAACATCTTTGCCTTCATGCTGACTGTCCAAAATTGGACTCTTTAACTGCTGCATTTGACTAGCTGTAATTCAGTGTCATGTACAGTAAAGCAGACATCTTTGCCCTAAAGAAGGGCTACATTATAAACTACTAGTAGCTTCTTAAGCACCTTTGTTTTTACCATAGTAGTTCTGATCATTTATGTATATTATATCAGATTACATGTATTTTATTCAGATATACAGGTATCAGCCAGGGGCTAGGATATAAACTTTGCAAATTCTTGGATGCAACTTGCTGTCAGGTACTTCTGTTGTTTCAAATAGTAAATTGTTTTTCACTTACGTAGATAGCCTCAGCTATACCAACCTTAATCTTGGCTCAACTGCAACTACTCTTGGGCCAATCTAAACACAGAGTTGAACACCCCTGAGAAAGGGTGCATGCTGTACAACCCAGGGCAGAAAAATCCAGGTTTCTAACTTCCTTTCTAGCTTGCTAAGGCCAGTTCATCTGTGCCCTGTTGAGCTAAGTTGAACAGCATGAGACTGACAACTGCCTTTTGTGTCCAGCCTCTTGGCTGTCTTAGATGACTTAGTTAATACATCAAAAATTAAGGGCTGTGGATAAGCTAAATATTTACTGTGCTTTTCCTGATGGTTGTTGGCTTGGATGTAACCTTAAAGGCTCCAGCGCTCTTGGGGTTGGAGCTATAGGTGCTAAAATTTTATACTAGATCTCTCCCTACTACAGCAGGTAGGATTTCAGACAGCTAGTGGACAGTGCCCTAATCATAGCTTAAACAAGCAGAAAGAAAGTAGAGTAAATACATGTCAAGTGTTACAATTTTGTATTACAGTACTATTTGCCATTTTTTACCAACACATTGGTCTTGAGCTAAGTAAGGACCAAATATGCCTGCTTAAATATATACTTGTATGGTGCTTACCTGATGCAACTACTCATTGTTACCTATTAAATACATCTGTGAGCAGCAAAACTTAAAGTCTAGTTTCTTATACAACTCACTTGAAATTCCTTCAAAGTTGTGCATCATCTCTGAAGTCTGATGAGTTTGTGCTGTGATGTTCCCCCTAAACAGGGAGAAGTTTCCCTTCTTTGCCCGACCACATAATTTTAGGATTTGTCAGCTGTCAATAAAAACATTCTTCCTTCTTCTCCCCACAGAGGGAGATGAACCAGCCATGCAAATACTTAATTACCTAATGTGACATAACTGCACACCTAGTTCCTAACCTACTTTAGCTAATTCTTGAAACAGATTTTAAATATGCATTTGTTTTTAGTTTTTGTTTAGTAGTTGAAGATGGATTATTTTTATTTGTAAAGGTTGCAATCTATAAAGTGCTAACTTAACTTACTCTGATAGAAGCAGCTAAGCAATTTCCTGAAGGTCTTGATAGCACAGCAGCTATTTATCATTTCTGGTGCCTTAGTTTCCTTTTATGAAACATCTTAGACAAAGTTTGCTATCTTGATTCAGAAGAACACTGGGTAAAGCAGCAAGAGGTCTGATAAAAGTGACACCTGTATTTGATTTGAAAACATGACTGTTACACCTATGGCTTAGTTTTAAATCTAATGCTCAGCTCTTTCCAACAAATTTGCATAAATCTCTAAAAACCTAAATTCCATACAGACTCTTTTAACTAGCTTTTTGCCTTAAGAACACAGCCTAATAGCATGTGAAACTCCAGTGGAGTGCACGTATCAACTATGGCCATACTCAGCTCTCAAAACTGATGCTTTGCTATGTATACATACATCTGCTACAGCCTAGCTGTAAGCTACTGCTAAAATGAAAAACTACTTTCTCCAATTTAACATCTGCAAAAATTGGAGTACAGCCCTCATTGATAACTGCAGTAAAATGACCAGAGCTAGATTCATCCAGGTAGTACAGCTGCTTTCTTTGAGAAAAAGCTGTTTCTGAAATGATGTGCTTCTAAGTAATAAACAGCAGTTTTAAGCCAGTTTTACTTGGACTGGTACCTGGAAAAAAACACCACCAAAACCAAGCCAGCATCTGTGTTCACGCAAACTATACAAAAGCATAGTCCACTGCTTTCACCCAAGGGAACAAACCAAGAAGAGCATAGAAGAAATTTATTAAGATAGCACTATTTATACAAGTTACTCATGCTAGAAAAAAGCATAAATGATACATGTAAACATTTGTTTACAGAATACTTGTTTTCCTTGAAAAGGTGCAAATGATCTTCATGTGTAAACACAAGAATACCAACCGTTAAGGGAAAAGGGACTTTTATAAAAGTTTTAAATGGCCCATTCATTACTGTAGTGTAATTTTTACTATATTCAAGCACATTAAAATTTGAGTTACATTAATCAAACTATTGAAGTTAAAGAACTTAAGATGTCAGCACTGCCTTTTTCATCTCAACAATTTGCAGTCCTCTTATTACTTTTGTACAATCAGATTTGGTAAGGTCCAAATTTTTATCAGGTGCAAAAACTCATTCTTTCATACTAGACCGAAATTACAATACAAATGTATCAGAACCTTTGAATCTATAGTTTCTCCTTCCTCTCCTTCCACCTACTCTCCCCCCAGATGCCTTTACAGTCACTGAAACATGAGTTACTCATAGTGCCAGCAAACAGCCCATCCCCTCCAAACTCTTTAATGAGTCTCTTACCTTTTCCTGCTCTAAACACACATAGGCAAAGTGCTTAAAAATAATAAAAATCACTAATAGGGAAGGTACCATTTCATCTTGGTCAGAGTTTTACAACAGGAATTCTAAAGACACAGATAAGAGGCAGGAGGGCAGCTAAGATGATGGTCTAAACTTTTTTCAGCAGGAGCTGTGTGTCTGGCATTCTAGCAAGAACCTGAGAGGTGAGCATTGATCTAAGCTAGTCAGAATTAACAGATGACACCTACATCCCAGCTTCAGACAAAAATTGATATCTAGCAGCCAATGTGAGAAAATGTTTTTTATAAGTAAGCAACTAGTTGTTTTTAGGTTTACACAGGAGAGGGGAGAGACAAAAGCTGAACTTCTGTACCATACACTGTACAGTAAAAAGGCATTTATCTGAAATCCTTCTCACTCTCACCCTTTCTGGGCACTTCACTGATTCAGTTGATAGATGAGAGTTCCAGTTCTACTTCTTGCCTTCAGCAAGACTGAAAAGATACTCAGGGCACCCATCCTCACAGCTCTCCTGTACTCTCTTAAGAGACCCTAAAACATACCACAAAGGCTGGAACCACAATAGCTGGCAGGACATAGCCCTGCCCTAACCGCCAGTTTATCAAAACTCAAATTGCACACGTACATATACATATATATAAAATACATATATATATGCACACATATGTATATAAAAAGCTGGAATTATCACTGTGAGCAGTACAAAGAAAATACATGATACAAATTAA
>JASSUY010033757.1:25110-53762 GCA_032466535.1 Forpus xanthops
TACTCTGTGCACAGAAAAGCTTCTGTGCAAAGGTGGCACCTTGCAGGTCAAGTACTTTGTTGAAGCTCTCTGTAAATAAGGCAAAAGCAAAGTTTTCTGTACCACTTTCCTCTTTCGCCCACCACACAGCTGCCACATCCACTGCTCACACAGCAGGAGGGAAGGCAGGAAACCCTCCTCCTTGCCAGACTCCCAGTGTAGCATATAGTTTCTACATCAGCACTGTTTACATTACAGTAACTGTTACAGTTTGGTTTATTCAAAAATGTAGACTATTTAGAAAAAATACGGACATAAGCAACACTTCTACTTTTGTCCAGTGGTTCCCTGGGGTCTGACAACGTCGTTTCCCATCGGGCACGCTCTCACAGAAGTCATTTTTACAATTCCATAGAAAGTGTCACTGGGAAAGAGTTATATTGGATCTAGACTGTGCATACTAGAGCTGCAAAGAGGTCCAGTGTCAACAAGTCTCTTCAGTCTTTCTAGGAATGAGAACCACGGGGTCTCACTCCCTCTTGATGCTTACCATATATGGGATTCACAGTGTGTCATTTTGATAACACCTACTCCTCCTCCCAGCCGCCGATAATTCATCCCACCATACAACCTGCAAAGACAAGGTTTCAATGGTCACTGGTTTATCTCCTTCATGGAGCTACCAAAGACTGAGCCATTCATTGTGAGCACAATTATACCATTGTTAACCTCTGGTTAAAGTGGATCATGACAAGTAAGAAGTTGGGTAGCCGTCAACTTACATACTTCTAAGGTAAACAGCTGTATTTGCTCATTCATTTCCCAAAGCAGAAACTGCTTCTCATTTTGACACTGCAGTTTTCTCAAATAATCGCTTGCTTTCCCAATTTGGTAATGTATAAGATAGAAGAGAATTCTGTAGACTACAGCTGATCTTGGGCTACATTTTGGGTAACACAGGAGCAAGAATAGTTTGCTATTAACAATTCAACTATTTTTCTTTTTATATTTCTAACACCAAAAATTCAGCTGATCCAACCAAGGTACAACACAGCTGAAGCACCATCTGTTTCTCTGAAATATGCTACCGGAATGGTGCCTGTGTTTCATATGGAAATCTGATCCCTACTCGCTTCGGCTGCATATTCCCCTCTCTGTGCCACTGAAGTCTGCTGGCAGAAGTGGGAGAAGCAAGTTTTTAAACAACCCCTACCAATGTAATTTGCTAAATCTAGACTGCATAAGAAGCATTTCTCAGTTGGATGACACAAAAAATAACCTTCATAGAGCAAGAAGTTCAGCAAACGAAAGAAAAGACTGCAGATGTTATCAGCTATACTGAATTTAGTGGGAGAAAAACACAAGCAAATACATTGAACAAACTCCTAACTTTCTGTGACTGCTAGCCCAACTCCTACCTCTAGACATGTTATTGCTGTCACTGGGAGGAGCTGAAGCCATTCAAGCTAAGGAACATGAAATACATATTACTCTATACTCAACTGGTTTTCTCAGCAGTTCAAAAAGCACTGTTCATAGCTCAATAAACAAGGGGAAATTTCTCTACTACTTCTTATGACAGCTTATCTCAACAGGAAAGAGTTAATCTACTAGTATTACTAGGCTGGAAGGAATAAAGACATTAACTTCTATTCCCCTCTCCTGCCAAATTACTAAAGCAACAAGAATACCCATGGGAGCATGAAATTTTGTTCTAATTAGATTTGGGAATAAATACGCAAGCAATTGCTTTCAAGCGTAGCTATTACTAAAAGGCTATCTTTCCTATTTCTTTTCTGCTCAGTATGTACTTTTGATCAGCAATTTCATATTTTTTCTCTCAGTTTATAAATCTGATGACATTCTTCTAATTGCTGTCTTGCAGATTTAAATGGGAAGAGCATCATATGCTTGAAGTGTTCTGTTTCAGCTCCTCCAAAAGGACTTGGAAATCAGAGCCTCAGCTTGAAAGAAAAAAAAAAGAGTAGGCTTAATTTTGCATCATGGCTGTGAGCTCTTTTTGTTAAAGGCAAGCTTAGTTTTATTGAGAAGCAGATGAGATTCAGCCCAAAATAAACAGAAGGGCCATCTCTCAGTGGGGTAGTGGGGTCCATTTGTGTTATATTCAAAAGCAGCACTTAAACTAGGTTTTAGTATGACCTTTTGCTTGCTACCCAACAGGCCTGCCAAATCATTTATTTTCTCTGGGTCTCAGTAACCTGTACATGCTCCCACCTGCAAAAGATGCAATGCAACTTTATTCATCAGGTGTTGGTTAAATCTGTTGAATACTTAGATGGTAAAACTGTGGAAATCTCACTCCAGTTTTATTTAAAATGCAGTCAATGACTGGAATTCAAGCAGAATTCTGCAAGAAAATATTTCTCAACTGCCACAGTCATAGACATGGGGATGCCGTAGGTAAATGACATACTGTGATATTTTTCAAAACGTAATTCTCTTTCTTACACTTCCATACAAGCGAAAAAGACACAATGTCAGTGTTATGCTGGCTACCACATGAGTTCTTCATTACAGTGTACATTACACTTCTAGTTTGTCTGGGGCACCTCCAGCTGGGTGGCACCAGGTACAGCTGGAGATTGCTTTTTGATTGTTTCACAAACTTAACAGTTACCTCCATGTGTTAGCATCTGGATCAAACACCTCAATGGTCTTCAAGTATGTTGTGCCATCAAAACCCCCTACTGCCATCAGCTGCCCATTCACCACGGCAAGGCCAACCTG
This sequence comes from Forpus xanthops, assembly GCA_032466535.1. Lineage (NCBI taxonomy): Eukaryota > Metazoa > Chordata > Aves > Psittaciformes > Psittacidae > Forpus > Forpus xanthops. The sequence goes on from JASSUY010033757.1 coordinate 27,838, forward strand.
CAAAACACACATCACAGACAGCAGGTACTTAGGTGGCATGTCCTGGAAAGACAGGTACTGAAAAGCAGGATTAGAATGAAAAAGATTTAAGGATCATGTTTGGTAAAAGGCAGTCTGCAGCACAGGTTTTTCAGTTGGGGGAAGGGCAAATAAAATACCCTAAAAATAATGAGACATAAAAAGTTATATCAAAGCAGAGAGTCTCTTAGAGAAGAAACAGAAGGTTCCCCTTATTACCAGCTAAAAGAACTAAGAACTGCCAGAATTATAACAGATACATGAGAACCTAAGCCTTTGTCAGACAAAACTTACTATTGTCCTGGACTGAAATTCTTCAAGTGTGACATGCATGCACCAGAATATCTATCAGCCTACAGCCTGGAACACTTGCTTGAACTAGGGACCCACATGTAAGCCCCCCCGGCTTACACCTCTCAGGCTGGGGACTGGACCATCTGTAAGCATCTTGGATTCCAGCATTTCTCTTTTTTTCTGCCGAAGCATAAAAAAAAAAAAATCACTGAAACCTCCAATAGTTCTGTGGTTTAGGAAGATCATTTCAGTGAAAACATCTTGTGGCATAACGGAGAAAATACAAGAACACAATATAAAGTGCTTGTTTTGGTTCTGAGAAAGTTAGAAAACTCAAGAGGGCTGCAGATACAGATACATCTGTTTAGCAGCTCACAGAATACAAATAGAGAAGCAGCTCATGAAAAGTCAATGCCTGACCATTAACTAAAAGGACAGCATTGGACAGCAAACTATATGTCTTGATGGAAATAAATACATGTTCTGCGCCTCCAAAACCAGCAGCCACTCAAATTATGATTCATACTTGCCTCAACAGACAAAGAAATGCTAACTTAGAGAAAGAATCAGTCCACTCTTTACTACAGAATTCAGTACTCTTCATGAGGGACTGTAGTGATACAACCAGGGGCAATGGGTTCAAATTTAAACAGGGGAGATTTAGCTTAGATATAAGGAAGAAATTGTTTACTGTGAGGGTGGTGAGGGACTGGAACAGGCTGTCCAAGTTTTGGATGCTCCAAACCTGGCAGTGTTCAAGGCCAGGCTGGTCAGGGCCTTGAGTGCCCTGGTCTAATGGAAGGTGTCCCTGCCCATGGCAGGGTGGTTGGAAATAAGAATATTTCGAGGTCCTTAGCAACCCAAACCATCCTATGATTCTATTCAATGATGAATATTCATGGCATTTGCATCTGCCTAAACACAATGACTACTTATACCACTCTTTTTTTTTTTTAAATAAGCCTACAGAAAGCACCAAGATTAGCAGTTGATGAGATGCTGCAACTCCCAATATTCACAGGATTCAGTGAAGAAATGCAACATAATAACCAGAAGCCCAGAAACCTTCTTCCCACACAAATCTCAAGGCAAGTAAAAGACTTTGATGAAGTCTTTACCTAAAGATGTGCTTGCCTGATTTCCTAGCTTGCTCTTCTACACAAGTATGTTCATCTCCTAATTCATGCAAAGAGAGTCAGGTACTCATTCGATACTGTTCTCTATATCATACCAAGTATGGCTACATCACCAAGTAAAAACCTGAAGAACACTTCTGTTTCAGACCTAAGTAGTTGACTCCATACAAGGGACCAAAACTACTAAAAAAGACCCTTAAATGACTCCATTTCCCCATGCTCAGGCATGTTAAACAGCTGTTTATGGAACAATATGACTACCAATTCATTCTCCAGCCTTGCTAAAGAGCTTTGACTTTTTGCAAAGCTTTCCCCCTTTCCTCTCACAGAAGAGAGGTGAAGGTACAGAGAAAGCAAGAGAAAAACCTCACAAGATGACACTATACTATGTTCTCACTATGTGATTATGTATAGTATAGACAAGAAAACAAAGCCAAACTCACTCCACTCCGGCGGGATGTCATGGCCACAACAGGAGACCACTGGTTGGTTCGAGGGTTGTATCTTTCAGCACTACTGAGCTCTGTTGTATCATCTCTGCCTCCCACGGCATATATCATGTCTTGGTATACTGCACAGCCCAGGTGCTTCCTCCTTGTCCCCATAGGTGCAATTGTGTGCCAGCGGTTCTCCTGGGGATTGTAGCGTTCCACTGCAGAGGAAATGACGCAGTGGGGGTCAGCACTTTTGGACGTGCATTCAAAGTATTGTTCAATCTTTAAAGACGCTACAAGTTCCACACAACAAAAATATGATGAACCACTTTGTTATCTCTTACTCTATTACTTTTGTTCTACAGAACTCTTGTTATTATCTTCCCTGTCTCCAGCCCTACAGTCAATCGCATTCAGCATCGTCACTCAAGAGGGAGATGGCAATGCTGCAAACTGACCTGCATAACCATCTTGTAGTAGTTTTACCTTTAGCAATTTCCTTCCTACAGCAGAAAAGGGTTATTGCAGGAAAAAAAAAAAAGATATGCTTGCAAATATTATGCAAATGATCAAAGTACTGTATTCAGGACAAACAGCCAAATGCAGCAACAAGAAGAAAAAAAGCAGGACATAAGCAGGCAATATGGTCTCACGAGCATTGAGAATGAATTACTGTGTGGTAAAAATAATATTTTAAGAAGAAAAAACACTACAAACTGATCACTAAGACAATCAAAAGCCATTTGGGGACATAAAGGACAAGCAGGACCACGACAAGTGCTGACTGTAGTTAAGGGACAGCAAGAGGCATACCAGTATTGAGAGGAGAAGTTCCATCAGAGCCTCCCACAGCATAAAGGAAGCCCCCTAGCACAGCCACTGCAACTCCCAGGCGCCTGGTGCTCATAGAAGCCACTCGAGTCCATTTGTTTTCTTTGGGATCATACCTGACAGAAGAATAAACAACAAAGCTTAGCAAAGTGTCTACATCTTCACAAAGGGGCAGGAACCTTATTCTCTTCAAACAAAAATCCCTGTAAGATCTGTACAGCAATTGCTCTCCCTCCAACTCATCTGCATCAATTGCACCTTCTAAGAGACCTTCTTCTGCTTGGGCCCCATCTTTTATTTTAATCAGAAAGTACCTTTCTACAATGTTTAGGCAAGAGACACCATCCTGGCCACCCACAGCATAGAGGTAGCCTCCAAGAACTGCTACTCCAACGCTGGTCCTGCAGGTACTGGTGGGGGCCACATCACTGCTCCACTGATTGGTCTTCGGATCATACCTAGAGAAAACATACCAAACAGCGTAAATTGCTTGTCTAGGTATGTTTCAGACTCTCTCATGCTTGGGAACTACTAAGGCAATGAAACTTGCCTATCTTGAACTTAGACTGCAACACAGCTATTCATAAGTTAGACAAAACCTCTGAGTCATATAATGCATCCAAAACATGTTATTCCAGGGATATGCAAACTGCAGCATGAGATGATTCAAACAGAAGATCAAAGGTTCAGGTTCATAAGAGAGCAGGTTACCAGAAACTGGCTGACATGTGGTAACTTGCTTCTATGCAAAGACCAGCAGCCTGAGTTACTCTGCTGTACATTTTCTAGGTTCACACAAGAACTCAGCTAGCACTGAGTCCTGCATTTCAAGATAAAACGATGAAAGAGCCAGATGGACTTGGGAATCCAGAGACAAGAAAATATGGTGCATAGAAGTAGAGTGCAGGATGCAGGAGATGTAAGGCTAGGGTTATGATTTGGGAACCTGGGAGTATGCAAGGAGATATATGGGAAAGAAAGGCTCAAGGAAAAAACGGATTCATATCTGTATAGTATAGTTCACTGTGTTTGTTACAGGACCAACATTTACAGTACCAGGAGTGCGCGAGTCTTACGGCTTTTAGGTATGGCGATTGCCATATGAAGCCTGGTAAAGCTTTTCCGACTTAAGTCTTTCACGGCTCTAACACTGACCTATTTTCCTCCTTCTGTGTAAGTGCCAAGGTTCCTTAAATCTTTAGTTACTACTCCACAATAAAAATCCAGGATCTTTCCCTCAACATCTAAGAAATGCTTACTGTAACCTCACCTTCCTCAATAATGCTAAAAACAAAGCCACAATTGCAAAGAAGGTTAACCAGGATCAGCACTCCTCCCACCAATTATACCCAGACCCACTTCTTATCTATACCTTCCTTATACCAAAGACTATGTATTCTCTCATTAAGCTGGGGATAACATGACACAATGATTGTTATGCATTAATTCCTAATTCAGCAGTAAACCAACACAATATTGAAAGGGTACACAAGGGAGGAGGAAATGTACATAACATAGTATAAATTTCAGGTTTTCAATAGAACAAGAACAGAGCTGACAAAATGAATTCACCCAGATTCAAGCATTTGGAGATAACATCTTGCACACTGGCCTTCTGGAGACCTACCTTTCTACACTATTAAGATAAGAGGAACCATCATGGCCTCCCACAGCATAAAGAAGATCATCCAAAACACTGACTCCAACACCACAGCGTCTTTTGCTCATGGAAGCCACCATCCGCCACTCATTGGTCTGAGGGTCGTAGCGCTCGACACTGGAAATTGCATCCCCGCTACACCAGCCCCCCACTGTTAAGAACCAAGCAGAAGAAATAGGGTCATAACAATGCACTGAGCTCATGTACCTTGTGTGTGCCTGGTACAAATCCCTCTGGACTCTGAGTCTTAACCCACTCACCATCCCCAAGTTACTCATTCTAAGGACTACAATTAGAAGACAGAATGTGAAGAGTATTAATGTAAGTTTGGAAGTACTGTGGTGTTCATAGCACCAAAGAAACAAGTAAGAATGTGAAAATTAACTCAAACCTCCAAATATTAATGCACAGGTCACTTCAGAAATATGTTGTGAGGACTGGCCTTCCAGGAACACTACCATCAGAAAACCCAGAACTGATTCTCCTGACCTAAGACAGCAGGAGCTATATGTACCTGCAAAGAGCACTTCTCCACAGCGTATGGGTTTGCGTGGCCTAGTTCTTGGTCCTTGCATCAGTGGCCGCTCTTGGGGCAACAGCAGATAGTTCTTAGCTTCATCCACTAGATCCCTGTGCAAGGCAGGAAAATATTACTCCCCAAAGTTCACCTGACACCAGTCTCAGGAGAAGATACAAATCAAAACTAATGACAATAGATGCCCGCAATAGTCATGCACTTCACATATTCACAACTTATGTAAGTGCATGAAGAGATCAAGTCAAAACATAAACTCATCACTTCACTGCCATTCTGGGAAATAACAGACGAATCCCAGAATCCAATTAAGCTATCAAACAGCAGACTTTTTACACAGAAAAGCTACTTTAAGTTCTAATGAGATTGTGAATGCCATGCAAGTGGTAAGCTCTAATGAAAGGCCATAACTAGAGAAACAAAAAAACAAAGTGGAAAACAATACACTGAAAGGTATTTTACCAACAGTAAAACTGCACACTTAAAAGTTTACTATTTCACTGGAAAATTGAGAGAACAAAAACATTTCTAGGGCTCACCACTGACTATTATGCAAACAGAAATAAGTTTTCCCTGCCCATAGCAGGAGGGTTGGAACTAGATGATCTTAAGGTCCTTTCCAACCCTACCTATTCTATGATTCTATGATTGCCTCTCCTCCTCCCAGTTGCAAGAGAGGAAATTGTGAAGTATTACCCATTTACCACTGACAAATCAGCACAATTTTAGAGAACAGATGCAATGCAATGAAATCCCATTGTGTAAATCAGTGGGAGACTTACCGGCATTCCTCATCACTCTTAATAAGTGGATCAGAACCCACTGTACCCACAAGAAACTTGGGACTCAGCAGTGGTAGACGGACGTGCTGCAGGACCTAAAACACAAAACAGCACATATATTGTAAACCACATACAGTCACAGAGATGCAAGAAGCCAAATGGAAAATAGTGGCTAACAGATTTTGATAAAGAGTTAATAACTCCTCTGGCAAACATGCAAAGTCATTTACACAGACTAACCCTGGCGTTTTAGCTCCTCTTACAGCACCTTTACCTTTTCAATAAACCCATTTATATATCCAGCAAAATATCAGTCTTTGATAGGGAACAACCCACTTGACCTATTAACAGCTGAAAACAAGGTCACAGTTAAAACCCTTTACAAATTCACAGATGTCAATACATTTGCCTGAAACACTAGTTTACCTAGAAGTTTTATCAACCATTTACCTCTCTTAAATGTGAGTGGTATTGTGTAGTAAAGGAACAACAACAAGAAATATGCCTTTCATAATGGTTTGGAATTTAGAGGTGAAAGCACGTATAGACAGAGAGGCCTGAAAAGGCAAACATTTGTAAGAGTATTAAGAGATACCAAGAGAACAGCAGATTTTTCTGGCTTGGTTTAGTTTGCATTTTATACTTGGAAATTGTTTTCCAAAGCTTTCAACTAAATAAAGTTGTACTTAATGTCTATTTCCAAAGCAGAAACACTGAGGCATGCAGACTCTCACCTTTTTTGATCAGAAAGCCTGAGACTTCAGAGGCTTTCCGGCTGACAAGCTTTGTCAGAATGGCTTATTCTCTGTGAAATGGCTTGTCTTGGATGAAGCATCATATTTCAACAAAGCCATTCTGACAAGCTCCAGTATAGGATCATGAAGGCCAAGGCATCAAGAAGCAGAGCTTAAAGATACACCATAAATGAAGACAAGTTTTTTTTTTTCTTTTATCCACAATGTTTTTTATACAACACTCAAAGCAATGCAGACAGGTTTGTCTGGACTGACCACTGGAGTGATCTAGTTTAGCAAGTCCTACCTGGAAACAATTCAACAAAGCCCCTGTTGAAGGCTTCAGACAGTGCACCTTCCAACCGAGATGAACGGAGAGTGCAAGACACTTAATGTAGGTGGAAGTCAAAAGATCTACTGGAGCTTTGCATATATTCAGAACTGACATTGCTGTGGCACCACCACATCAGCCCTCATTATTCCTTCTTCTGGGTGAAGCAGCCTTGAATGCTACTGTGCTTGAGATTACCTGTGGCAGCTGGGGTCTTCTTTCCTGAATGCTGTATTTCACCCAGGCCATCACTGCATTGAACACCTGCTCTTCACTGCGAACATTTAACTCATCACTGGATATAATGTCTATGAGCTGATTGGCAGGAAGCAGCATGAACTCCTCACTCTCCATTACCTGGTTAAACAAGGAAGGGGAGGGGAAAAAAAAAAGTAAGGACAACGGCCAAAGCAATGGCCAAATTCACCACACCAGCACTTCAGTGCAACTCTGAAGAGGATAAAGTCCACCTGAATTAGAGCCTAATGGGCAGATCCAGTAAAGTGCCAAATACCCATCAGTTTTGACATAAACACATGTGAAAGGTTTGCTATACAGAGCAGAATGCAGCCCCCTGCAACACCACAAAGACACTTTTAGATGGGAATGCAAGTGAAAGGGACCTTTACACAATTTTTTTTTTTTTTTTTTTTTGTAAGATACTTTAAACCACAGAATGCACTGACCGGATCTCAAAATATAGGAAAAAAAACAAACCCTTTCTTTAAAATCAGTCTCCTTGTTTGGCATGTCTAACACAAAGCAGAAATAAAAATGTTGCATAGGTGATAAATATGTGACTGAAAAGCACTATCAGAATAGAGAGGCTCTAATCACAAGAAATTCAAATTAGAGGACAAATAAAAGTTTCAGAAAAAAGTTACCAGAGGCATTAAAGAGAACATAGGAAATCTTCCTGAATGCCTATTTGCGGCAGAACAAAAGTATTTCAGGAAAGGGAGATGAACTCATTTGATCCTGCCTCTTTCATTTGTTCTTAATATATAAGTATGCACAAGTCCAGATGCACTAAAGAAGGAATCAGAGCCTCCTAAGGCTCTAAAGACTGATCTCTTGTGAGATTCAAGCCACTGACAATCTCCAAACACATAATTCCTTCAGCACCCTAGATAGCAACCAAGTTTCTCAGGATGCTTTATCTATCACTGAGGACTGCTCGCACAACACACTGCAGAGCACACGTGAGTCAGCCTGAGACTGCCTTGAGAAGTTACAGAGCTCATGCACAGCCATATCATCCACACAGGTAGCATGGGAAGGATGCAAGAATCAAAATAAAGAGAACTGCAGAAATGGTTTAATTTATAATTGCCAGTTTGGCTTCCCTACAAGCATTCCCAGTCTGTAGACTGTAATCTCTAAGAGGTTCAGTGACAAGAAGTAACTTAAAATTGGCTTGTTCTTATAATTTGTGAGCACGATAGAATTCCATGATTTATTTTACGATTTGCAGCACAAATTAAAGAAGAATCTCTTGACACAACTATCTCAACAGGAGTCAGCTGTGCAATCCTTTTAACTACCTAAAGAAACTACTTAAAGCACTGAACAGATATAAAAAAATTGCCAAATTACCAACAACAGAAAATACAGTTAAAAAAAAGACCACAACAATGAGATCAGTCACCAAACTGTTCTTGGATTCCATGGACTTTCAGGGACAGGTTAACCCACAGTTCTTCAGCCTTAGAGTAAGAACTGGGCTGGTCATTAAAGATCTTTATCAGCATTTTTCCATAATCTCCCTCCTTTCTACTTGACTAGCTTATGTCTAAACTTTACTCTGTCAGTTTGTACATGCAGCCTCAGCGTCTGAAAACAGAGGCTCTGGAAATTTGTGAGTTAAGGATGGTTATCCAGACTCTCCCTTCCACCCTCAGAAAACCCAGTTCCATTGATAAACTCACAAAACTCAAAAGCACTGGAAGCACTTCGGCAAACCAAATCATTACTACTGTGCAACTTGTTAGTTTGTATAGTAAATTACTTTAAATGCTTTGGCTTATTTTGGCTTAATTATCAGGACACTAATAATTACCTGATAAATACTAATGGTCTACTAGACTGACTTCTTATGAAACAAGAATAGGATGGGCCTCATTTCCTCTACGGTATTCATGTGCACTGCTGCTTTTACAAATAGTATAGATGAAGTATACAATACAGAGTGCATTTTTTGTTTGTTGATACAAAGTGAAAGTTGTTCATTCCCCAGTGTATTTTTCCCTTCACAGTGGTGTCAGAGACCAAATAAAAAATACAAAAGTTGTTCCTATACAACAGAGTTGTTAATAGAACCATTTCACATTATATCCACAAGATTAACTAGGGTGCTTAGGCAACAGCTTAAATTAAAGGGGAATGGAAAACTTGGAAAAATATTTTACCAAGTTAATGATGTAATGCAGATACATACACATAAAAATTGACAGAACTAGAGGTCAGTGTAGCAAAGGACATGAAGCAATACAAACTGCATTCAAGGTAACTGCATGGATTGGCCTGATGCCTAGTGCTTAATATTTTACATTGTTATTTGGGAAATTCTAATCTCACGTATTTGCCCAGCAAAGAGGAATGATGAGCGTACACCCTCTGCAGAGGAAGGCACATTTTTATTAGTTCTCAGCCTCCACAGCAGAGGATAATTAAGTAGCTAGATCACTGGCTTCCATCAGAGATTACCAATCCACTCTCCTGAAGGAAAATAATGCAGAATATAACACAATCCCAACAAGCAGCACCACTAAGATTGTCTGAGAGAAACACCGGCAGCAAAAAACTGATCATTAAGGATGACGAGCTACAAAATTCCCAGGGTACTGAAAGGGACATCAAAACCTGCCCATGCAAAAAAAAAAATTGTGTTCTAATCTAAGAAATTGTTTTCCAGAGGCCACAATTCAATTCAATTTTAATTTGCATCATCTTTGAGTAGGAGCGATTTTGAGTCCAAAAATTTTGCTTTGTGTGTTTTAACAGGGATACAAAAGACAGCTGTTTCTGAGGGACTGCAAAAGAAAAGAACCCCATAGCAGGCAGCGCTTAATAACCAGCTATATGTATTAATGCTAAAATATTTTAAACCAAAATTGTTACGCTGTTAAAAAAGTTACTTAGAGGCTTGCAAGCATGTGCTACTCATGTAATAATGTCCTGGGTTCAGCAGTAGCAGTCATTTTTCTCCTTAGTAGCTGGTGCAGCGCTGTGATTTTGACTTTCGGCCTGGGAACAGCTCTTATAACACAGATGTTTACAGTTGCTGCTCAGTAATGTTTAGTCTGATCAAGGACTTTCTGGGTCTAATGTTCTGCCAGGGAGGAGGGGAAGCCGGGAAGAAGCAGAGACAGGACAGCTGACCCAAACTGACCAAAGAGGTACTCCGTACCACAGGACGTCATGCCCGGTATATAAACTGGGGGCAGCCACTTGGAAGGGTTAGATCACTGCTGGGCCAGGCTGGGTATCGGTCGGCTGGTGGTGAGAGGTTACATTCTCTTCCCTTATTACTTCCCTTATCATTATTATTATTGGTGGCAGCAGCAGTGGTTTGTGTTACACCTTAGTTACTGGACTGTTCTTATCTCATCTCGTGGGAGTTACTTTCTTTCAATTCTCCTCCTCATCCCTTCGGGAGGGTGGGGGGTAGAATGTGGGGGGGAACGAGAGAGAGAGATTGCATGATTTTCTGAGTTTTGGCTGGGCTTAAACCACTACAAATAACAAAAGCAGCACAGATTCAACCACTAAAATAACCAAGCACTGAAAAAAAAAAAAAAAAAAGGTATACCATCCTGTCCCCTCTACCAAAAAAATGTGTAAGAAACAAAATGCAGAGCAAGCACTGAGCACATCAAATGCAGCTAACATGTAGGGCTTTTGGGAAATCACCAAGTTCTGCAGAACACAAGCTCTCAAAGAGCAAATTCAATTTTTTAGTCTTCACAGATAGGAAAGATGTGTTTAATTGCAACTTCTAGAGTAAACTGATGTCACGTGTCTACAGTTAGATACCAAATACTATCTTCAATGTGTCTAACAATCAAGTCCAATTGTGTTTGCTTCTGCTCATATTAATTTCAGTCAGTTAGTACTTAAGAAAAATTCAATTCCAATTTGTTTCCTGCAGCAGAAAAGAAGTCAGTAAGCTGCAATCAATTACAGCATTTACATACTGCAGCTTCTCTGGGGACACTAAATGAGCATCAGGAGTTGATACCAGAGTCAGACCGTTTGGAAAAGATTTACCTTTGAAGCAGGTGGAAAGAGGAGATTTATCCATAGCAGGCTATATGTTCCAAGGGATGGAAGAGTGCAGTTTCTAGAAAAAGCAAGAGGCTAATCTCTTTTAGTAGGGGAACAGACATCCATGCTAATCCCACTCCTAGAGACCAGGTTCCCAAACACACACAAATTTTTACTCTTCCAGCAACAGCTCAGGAAAGACACTGCTTAAAAGCACCAAGCTCCTTTCAGCATCTGGATGTAATAGCAAAGTAAAGATCCACTCTACCAGACCGCTGCTCACAAAATTAATTACTATGCTGATCATTCCCCAGTTGCTGGCTACTCCCCACCCCAAAAGAAAAAAATATCACCTAGGCAGAATTAACACAGGAAGAAAGACTCGAGTTTAAAAAGGTAAGCCACAAAATTAAACAGCTTCTGCTGAATAATAGATGCAAATCCCCACTTCTGCTCCAACAAGGGAGTTGAAGACTGCACTGAAGCAGGTGTGCGGTCTCCCATACACCCACCTTTCCAATCCCTAAACTTAACATCAAAGTTTTTTGGTTCTATTGATGTATTGTCCTTCCTTTAACACCTGGCTCCCCTCCAATCACATAGAATCCAGAACATTTCTGAAAGGGGAATGAAATGTCATACCATTATGCAGTCCTGACAGATTCACTGCCAAACTCCAGCTACACCTGCAGCCTTGCCTTCCACATAGCACTTGCCACCCAACTTTAAGAAATGCTACAGATCATATACAAACCATCTGTACAACACAGCCTACAAGTACTTCTTTCCTCTTTCTTCCCTACCTAATGACTGGTACTCACCACTATTAGGGCACACAGCTGTCATGGGTTCAGCAGCAGCAGTGGTTTTTCTCCTCTAAGTAGTAGCTGGTGAGCACTGTGTTTTGGATTTTGGGCTTGGGAACACTGCTGATAACACCAGTGTTTATAGTTATGGCTTGGAGTGTTTAGGCTGGCAGAGGAATTTCTGAGTTTCATGCTCTGCCAGGGAGGAGGGGAGCCGGGAAGAAGCTGGGCGTAAGCAGAGACAGGGCACCTGACCCAAACTCACCAAAGAGGTAATCTATACTACAGCACGTCATGTCCGGGAGGTAGAAATGGAAAGGGCAGAGACCAGAAAAGATGGTGGTGCAGGGGGTGTGCATGGCAAGGCTGGGATTTGGTATGAGGTGATGGGGTGCACTGCATAGTCGAGCTTGGTATCAGGTGATGGGGGGGCACTGCATGGCGTGGCTAGGTATCAGGTGAAGATCTGTTGTATTCTCTTTCCTTGTATTTTCTCTTGTATTATTATTGGTGGTAGCAGTAGTGATTTGTGTTGTACCTTAGTTACTAAACCGCTCTTATCTCAACCTGTGGGAGTTGCATTCTTTTGATTCTCCTCCCCATCCCCTTGGACTGAGGAAGAAAGAGGGGGGAGTGAGTGAGAGAGTGGCTGCATGAGTTTGAGAGCCTCAGACCACAACAACAGCAAACGTAAAGGCAGAATTTGGAAAGAAGCACAAGATGAGAGCTGTTCAAAGCTGTCACAGGACACATTCACACGTTTTACACCCTAACTCCAACACACTAGCTTCTTACCTCCTGGAAGTTATGCTGTGTGAACTTGTCAGCAATCCTCAGCAGTTCACGGCATGAGTGAGTGTCAGCAAAAGCTCGGATACCCAGGCAATTGGAAGGGTCCAACTGCCTCTTAAGGAATTCACAGCAGGCCTCCTGGATCTCAGCCAACTGGAGAAGGCAGGCAGCTGGCAACAAGGTCTGGACATTTCCCTCTTCTACAGTGATCTGAGAAGTGTATGCAAAGTCAATCAGCAGTTCCATGGCCCTTTCGTCAATGTCTCTAATTACTACTTCTGTCTGCCGAGACTCTGCCAGTTCTCCAGTGAACATGGCTCGAAAGTAAGGGCTGCAGGCTGACAGAATCACCCTGTGGGCGTAGATCTTCTTTGCACCAACTACTAGCACCACATCACACAACTCCCGGTGCTTCCTCAGAAGATTGATGACTTCCAAGGTTTGTCGAGGGTGCTTGTCAGAGATGTAGGGCATGCGAGCAGGCTGCGGCACCCCTTCTGGCAGTTTGTTAGGATCTCCTAGTGTGCAACGGCTAGTCACATCCATTCCGGTCTCTCCTGGTCGAGTACTGCTACACCTGCAGAGGAGGAAGTCAGAAAACAGGACCATCGTCAACTAATCTACCACCAACTGTAAGCCAAAGCTCTACAGCTTGCACTGATTACAAGCGCAAAACCAGCAGTGCCTGCAGCTCCATGCTGTAACATGGAAACAAGCACATGATCATGTGAAAGAGGAATCTGTCTCTAACCAAAGCATACCTAGAAGTAAACAAATGTCAACTTGCAACAGAATTACATTTATACCTATTTTTACATGCTTTCTATGACACATGGCTGTAATACCCAACTACACGTACATATTAATTGAACCTCATAATAGCCTTGTGTGGTAGAGAAACAATATCCCCATTTTACAGATAGTGACTAAAGCAGAAAAGATTAGCCCACTTGCCCATTGACACTTGAGTTTTCTTTAACGGAGCTGGAGATGGATTTCCGGTGCAAAGAATTCCAAGTGCATGATTTAACCAAACTTTTCTGTTCTTCTACCTGCAGTTTTTTAGAGGGACACTCATCACTGATATCTGAGCATACTACACTGCCACACAAACTTCAATAACTTAACATAGCCTGCAACCTACCATGAGTGTTTCAGATTCACAGAATACCCATTTAATCCTCACCTCTTCAGTTATTTTTGAATTATGGAGGCTTCTGACTCAGTTCACCTTCCTTGACACATTTCAAAAGAAGGTCAGTATTTCTCAAGAATGGTATACTAAGAACTGCAGAAGCAATCAGAATTATCAGACTGATCAGGAAAAAGTCAAAACAAGTATCTGCAACTATCTGCCTAGTGAAAAAGGAAGAAAATAAAAGTTAAGATGATAACTTTAGAGACGACAAAAGACTTGAGAATATATAAATCAAGTTTCTGGCATAGAGTAGGAGCAACATACTATCTTACAAGTTTCACATGCAATGTGTGTTCTTCATGAAAGTTCAGGCACCTTTCCTTTATCCCTCACATCCCTGAGCAATGTCAGCTCTGCCACAGCCCAGGTGCAGCACCCCTCTGCACAGCAACATGACAACACTGACAGATCACACTTCACACCACATATACTACTAACCCAAGCAAATGGGAACGGAGTATCGCCCCAAGCCCCTCTGCAATTCTGCCGGGATGAACCAAGATGACACACCTCAAAGCTCACGTTGCAGAGACATCTGACTACACTCCAGGCTACACAACACGTTATGACTGAAATCAGTGCTAAACAAGAATTAAACCCAACTATTTTCAGCATACTTAGCAAGACTAAATAAGCAGATCAGTATACACATTACTGAGGTGGCATTTTGCACATTCCAAGCATACCGTATGTGAATTTCTGCCACATATCATATGCGCAATTATTTAAAAAGATGCATCAGCACCAGTAACATATCAATTACTATGAAAATAAAGAAAATAAACTATTTCCTCTTCCCACTTCAAAGGAAAACCACCACTTAGATCAATTAAAACATACTGCACAAAATATCAGAATACTGATAGTTATGAATTACACAGTCAGTACACTAGCTGTTGAAGACATACTGAAATACCCAAAACATGCTACCCATTACCACCTCCTCTGCTACACTGTTATCTGTGAGCTGTCACTACCTCAATTTGGTTCATATTAAGAATTAAAAAGAAATATAACTTTGCACTGCCACTGCTCAATGTATTTTGCAGCAAGCTTGAAGGACAGAATTAAAAATAAGTAACTCGCATCTTTTCCTCTCATTTTTATGTCAAATGCACTTTCTAACCACACGGAAACCAGTCTCTTCGCAGTAGTTCAAATTATTCAGTTGCATCTTAGCCTGTTTTCTCATTCCCCCCATACACTCTGTCATCGTATTCAGATGCTCCAGACCACTATCAGCTGGATCTTCCCTCTTGATTTTGTTGCTTGTTCTTGTTCAGCTTCTACACCTTAAATGCCTTAGGTTTTACCCCAATTCCACCTTTTTTACATTCATCACCATTCTCCTTTTCTGACACTTCTGACAAATCCTTCTGCTGTTATACTGCCTCTCACTCTCCTCCACCCACTCTTGTCCCTCACAACCCAAATTCACCTTGTAGGGTTTGACAACCATTTTCAAAGCTCTGCCAAGTTCCTCATGAAAAATGTGCTAAGCTCTCCCCACAGCAACACAGACAAAATAAGTTTAATGGTACCCCTACAACCCTCCCCCCCACAAGACATTGACTAAAGATCAATTTACCTAATTAGCTTACTTTCATGGTCCTCAGCAGCTAAGGCCAGAGGGCAAGTAATTTAATCCCTCCACCAAGAGATGGAGAAAGTTAATGACAAAAATCCACCTGTAGAATCTAGCTCTTGCCAAGCAAGTCAAACAGATTTTTACTGTGCATTAAGGCTTTCAAGCTATGTCAAACCAACCTGTGGGAGAAAAAAAAAAAAAAAGAAAAATAAGAGCCCTATTAAGACACACACTTACTATAATTATTTTTGGTCAGTCAAATCACAATAGTACAGACTAAGCATTCTTCAAATAAAAATCCATTCCACGTAACTAACATACCACAAGAGATGACCTATGTCCAAGACAATACCTGCTTCTAGAAAGCAGAATCCCTCTTTTACACCTGTAGGCTTTCCTCAAAGACCACTCCCACTAAAAACAGCCCTAAAGTAGGTCTCAGAACTTTTTAGACTGGCATAGATTCTAAGTACAGAAAGATTAGATTAGGGCTATGTTGCCACAAGGAATACAGTGTATCTTGTCAATCCCACCATGCAAGACTCTTGACACAGAACAATGGGGTCCATCTTGCCACATGACTGGTCAGATTTAGGCAGTAGTCCTTCCTAGCCAAGACAGGACAGAACAGGATTTTTCCACCCAAATGAGACTGTTTAACAAGTCTTTAAATAAACTGACCGAAAGGGAGTCTGGTTAATAAGATCTGGAGGGGTTCTTGCATTGTTCCCATTAGCATTCATCTGAGTGCCTGCACTGCATCCAGTTTCCTTCCTTCAGGAAAGTCCTACCTAATGACTAAAGAAAACTGAACAAATGGAAAAAAAGAGTAATAAACAAATTAGCACATTCACCCATAACTTTTCTCTGGGTAACGCAACAGCTTGGGGATTTTCATACTGGATCAAACCGGATGCCTGACGTTAAGCATTCTAGGTTGCTAATTACACAGGTATGGAAGTATGAATTAGAAGGACACTGATAGCAAGCACCTCCACACGTACAATAATTTAACTGCATTATGTGTGCATTATGCATATATATGCATACAGAATGAAATGATGAGTCAGTAGCTTAGAGGTGTGAAATACAGAAGGCAACACTTGATTGTCACATGGCAGGCTAGCTGCCTCACACACACACACACACACAAAGATAAGAACTGCTCCTGAACACTCAGGGTGATTAAGAAGGGTTGAGGATCAGATAGGAAATGTGCATGCAAGGATAAAGATTCACACACAGCTATGCAGATATCGAGATTAGCTTCCATCAAAATGCAGGGCTTGGGAAATAAGAAAATACAATGGGATTAAGAAAGGGCTGATGAAGGATCAATTTTTGTAGTGCACTGCTGAAAAGTACAAATGGCAACACAGGCAGTCTGCAGCACTAAGTGAGCTAGATAAATACACTGCTCTGCCTCCATTTTACTAGGCTACACCACTTGCCAAAACTTTATTCTCTAACACAGACATCTATAAAACATCCGTCCTAGGAGCTTACAGCAGATCCTTCCAGAGTTCAAAAAAATAATAGCTAAAAAAATTTCTCTCTAATACTGCCCTAGAGCTCCTTAACTGCCAAGTCAGTGGATTGCCTTTTTTGTTTGTTTACATTATCATATGGTTTTGGTTTAGCATGAGATTATAAGCAACCTTTAACACTCTTCCGAAAAAAAAAATATAGGCTGACCTATACAACAGAGCAGTCTCAAGCTGAAAACATCAACTGAAATCCAAAATCATACATCACTACTGGATTTCAGTAGCAAACGAAAATTCAAATCAAACCAGTAGCAATTTCTGTCAATGTTTTGCTTTGAATTTAACACATACACAAAGAATATATTATTTCCTATACTGGTTACAAAGCTGTCAAAACAAAGACCTTTGATTTGGCCTAGCCAAATGCAATACCTTTGATGACAAAAGTGACAACACCACTGGCAATTATGTAAATGGAAGTGCTTTATTGTGACAATCAATACTCTTAAAAATTAGTCAGCTAAAAGTCTAATTATTATTAAAAATACCACCAATTCCTCTTCTTACCTAGCCAGCAAGTTCTAGATACATATTATCAACGAGACTGAGTCACACAAACAAGAAGATAAATCTGACTGCAACAGTACTTTACATTACTCAACAGGAGAGCAGCAAAGATCTGCATATTTACTATGAGGGTGGTGAAGCACTGGAATAGGGTGGTGAAGCACTGGCACAGGTCGCCCAGAAAAGCTGTGGATGTCCCATACCTAAAAGTGTTCAAGGCCATGTTGGATGGGGCTTTGACAAACTTGGTCTCCTGGAAGGTGCTCCTGCCCAAGGCACAGGGGATTGGAACTACATGAGCTTTAAGGTCCCTTCCAACCTAAAGCAAACCATTCTATGTTTCTATGATATGTCCCCATTCCATTGTTTAGTTTGATTTCCACTTACCAAACCTAGAAAACTCAGTTTCACCAGGAATTAGGATGTCCATACTCTGAAAGATGAAGTTATTACTGAAGTCTTTGCAAACCTTCATAAAGGCTTTTGTATTTTATTTTGGGCAAGAGCTATGTCCAAGCTACTAGTTAACTGCAAGTGCACACGAGAGCCCCAAACGCACTGCTGGGCTCTGAAGACTCCCCCTCAGCATGGTCTGGCTGCTTGTGCTCAAGGCCACTCCAATACAGCACTGCTGTAACCTGGAATCAGGCTGCAGGGAAGAGGCAGCAGGACCTCCCTACTTTGCCTGGGAGCTGCTCAAGCCCTGATGCTTGGCCTGAACACATCTGCACCTGACCTTGTACTCTATCGATACTGACCTGCTGAGCAGGCTTCCTGGCTTGACCTCAGCCCTTCTTCATCACTGCAGACTTGCCTGATGAGTACCAGATTCCTGACTGACTCTGACCATGGGATTTGCTCTGCCCTCCTTACTCAGCTCCTGTGGAACTACACCCTTTCACTGAGAGGTCCCCTCCGCCTTGCTTTTTCCTTCAGCAAAACAATGTTCTCTGACTGCTCCCTGACAATGAGAAAGTATAGCCTGCCCCAACTGTCACTTCATTCTTAATGCAAGTGTCATTGTTTAAACCTAGCTGGAAACACAGCATCAGGTACTACTCACTCACACCTTCCTCTTCTCCCTCCTCAGGCAGGATGGGGAAGAGAATCAAAAGGATACAAAACCTGTAGGTTAAGATAAGAACAGTTCAATGACTAAAATAAAGTACAATCTCATAATAATAAGGGAAATAACAAGGAGAGAGATATAAAACTAAAACGGGGACCCCAACCCGGCAAACGCAAGCGATTCACAGTATAATTGTTCACCATGGACTGACCGATACCCAGCCCATTCCCAAGCAGCAATCAGACCCTTCTAGCCAACTCCCACATACTATATACTGGGCATGATATGCTGTGCTATGGAATACCACTTTGGCTAGTTTGGGTCAGGTGTCCCATCTCTGCTCCCTCCTGGCTTCTTGTGCCCCTCTGCACTGGCAAGGGCATAGAAAACTGAACAGTCCTTGATCTTAGCAACAGCTAGAACATCAGCATGTTACCAGCATTATTCTCACATTAAAGCCAAAACACAGCACTGCAGGAAGAAAATTAACTGTGTCCCAGCTGAAACTAGGACAGTAAGATAAATCCCATTTCAACATCAATGCGTTTTCTCTACTATACCCTTGACAGAAGTATCTGCAATTCCTTTTCTGTTCATATTGTACTTCCCATCTTTTGAATGCTGTACACATTTGATACCAAGTCTCTATGCTTACTAATAGAGTATAGACAAAGTCTCACTTCTCTCTTCTTGCAGTATCTAACAGGACTCTCGCATGTGATATTAAATGGCTGCAAAGCTCTGAATAAAAGGATAAAAGAAAATGCTTCGCCATTTGCTTAGCTGGACTTTATAGGAAGATCTGGCAGCTTAAAATTCAGTCAGGAATCTTTTATCATTTTCTGCTAAGATTCACAGGAGAATAACAAACAAATTTTAACAATCAACACAGAGGCCCTTAAAACATGCATGCGTATTCAAGAATTGAAGTCCACAGCTTATGATAGAGCCCTGCTTGACAAGCCTAGACTGCAGCAGTACAGTATGTTGAGGCACAGTAATCAGCTAGCTAGGTCAAAAGTAAAAGCATGTAAATATGTCAAACCCATTATCCATGCTTTACCCTGTTTTGTCAGAGAGGGAGAGAAAACAAAAAGTACTCAAAGGTCTGGTCTGTACCCATTATCCAAACAAACTTTAAAAAATACCCCAACGCCTGAAGTGCCACAATAGAAAACCTCTATTACGTTAGCACCCAGCTGTTGCTCACCACTAAAACCACCCAGTCTGAGTAGCAAACACAACTTCCATGCTAGTAAGTCCAAGGCCACAAAGCCACAAAAGACAAGAACATCAGCACTTCAATTCTCTGCCTCAATGCAACATGCAGAAAACAGCAGGCACAAAGAAAAAACAACAACAACAAAAAAAATTTAGAACCACAATTTTTATGTTACGAATGTGAAAAATAGAGAAAACAAGAAAACGAGCCAAGCCAGTCACCCATTTTATGTAATCTTGCAAAAAGATTTTGATAAATGGAGTACAACACAAGTACCTGAAAAGCTGTTGTTGTACATTGGTTAATATTTAAACAATCTACATTGTAGAAGACTGAGAGGGAAGAAAGCTCACCTGCTACTTAATCTGTCTCAAAGAAGGAACTCACTGTAAAAGTCACATACAGCTCCTCATTTTCTAAACCATGTTTTTCATTTTGGCAAAAATACTGAATAATACACAACCTCACAGCAGTGATGCCCATATCATGTCCCAAGGTTTACTCATTAGCTTAACTGCAGCAGCACAGCCTTTTTCTGTTGTGCTTGACAGGTTCACTTAATTAAACCACACAGTGTCACTCTTTAAGGGTTTAAATGACTATTTATTTATTGCCTTCTTACACAGAACCTGGGCTAATGGTCTCCGCAAATGCTGTAGACAGAAATGCTCTACATATTAATCTATGATTAAAATTCCTTTTCTTCTTTTACATGAATTTTTACAGAATTATTATTAATATAAGTTTCCTTGCTTTCAACATACTGAAGAGTATGTCAATACTAAGTCTGTCAAGACTAAGCAATTTCTGTGAGTTGTCTTTACTTCATTTAGAGGTATACAACTTTAGGAAAAGCTTTGCTTCCACATAGCTTGTATCACACACAAATACAGAAATATATCTGCTGTTAAGTTTCTCCATGGGATTGCCACTGGATAGTGAAATGTAACTAGAACTAGCAGACAATCCTGTTTGTCAACCTGTCATCAAGCTGATTAACTGTGGTAATTGTTTCCCTATATAACAGATATGTTTTTAACATAATCAATACAAGAACTCTAGTGAATTAAACTTCAGCTTCATCCTGAAATCATTTGAGCTGAAGCAGCTGCATTCATAATTTGGAAACAAAATCTCATTTTCTCTCAAGACCTTACCCCATCAAATCATCTAAACTTCTTCAGTTGAGGGGAAAAATAAAATAAAGTTTAAATTTATTCCCAGGCAGATTATTTCACACAATTAAATGAGTAGTTAAATACTGCATTTTAAATAGGATAGTAAATGGGGGATGGAGAATTATGATGACTTGTCTGCTGTACTCTTTCTAACAGCACATTCATTTAAACTTCTGGTGTTGTAAATATAGAAAACTAAACACATTTAAGTAAGGACTAATAGTGAAGAATTTATATTATAATTCTCCTAGCCGGAGCTTAAAAAAAAAAATAAAAATTGTCTAGTCACTTAAGAAACCAACTCGTGTGATTTATCATATCTGCATAGGAGGATAACTGTTCTTCATAGTCTTACCTGCGCATTGGCTTTCCGTCCATGCACCGTGCAGAGAAACCTTCACCCTACTCTTCAAGACCTGATCCAAAACAAAAAAAGAACAAAAAAGGGTCATATTCTGAAGGAAGAGAATCTTCTTTCCTCCCTGGCTCTAGGATGACAGAACTGACCACATCCACAGACTAATATGCCTTCAAGCTCTTAACCAGTCATAATAATAGATTAATGATGTCTTGGACTGCAGAGAATAAAACAGGAGAAAATATCATCAACATTAAATTTCATCGCAGCTGCATAATTATTCTTTAGGCAAATGGAACACACACATCATAAAGTCAATAACTGTCTGCCTCCCTGAATCCTTAAGACTGCTCTACCAAACAAAAAAATATTGCATGTAACAGGGTGTTTACTCTCACTCCTTCCCCAGAGCCAGCAGATATCTCTCCTTCATACATTTACCAGATTAAAGGCAGGCTGGCACCTCATAAACAGTACTGTGCTGCTCAACAGACACACTGAGGAAACAGTACTTGATGCAAGATAAAACTTTTATCTCGAAACTGAAGATAACTATGTTCCCCCGAGGTAAAAGCGATGCTAATAATGGTACTACATCTGCAAAGATTATTGATGCTGCCTAATGCTCACTACACATCCCCTCCAAATATCCATTTTCTGATTGGAGTAACAGTTGCAAACTGCGCAGGTCTTCCATGTTTCAACCACTAACTTTAATTCTAATGTAGATTAACCCTTTTTACAAAGGTATCAATCATCTAAATTTTCTTTTCAATGTCAATTCAATTAGGAATACGTTTAATTCAATCATTACTTAAAGCAGTAAGGCTAACTTAAGTCATATATTAAAAAAACAGAAAGGTGTTCTGCTTCCATACTGACTTCCTCTCATCCATAAATGAGGTGAGAAATCAGAAACTAGTGAAACCACAGGAAAAGCAATGACAGAATGAGACTGAATAACTGGCAATAAACAGACGTAACAATTCAAATAGAAAAACTTAAATTCTGGAAGAATAAAATAACTTTTGTTAGGCTGAAATTGTCTCATTGGAGCCCTGCATCCAACATTAAAAAAACCTTTTTTGGCACAATTTAACTACAAAATAAGTATCTGGCTACATGAAGTATATTATTTTATATGCAACATTCTGCAGGTACATTATCACAGAAACACAAACACAGCAGATTGCTAGTTAATGAAGAATAAACTCAAGACTTGCTGCCTTCCACAGCTGCAAACTACTCAGGTTCATAGTTTCCTGCAAATAAAGCCAGCCACTTCTTCCTGGCTAGGGAACAGCATACCCACTTAAATCTGAACTATGACTGCTCAACCTCACTCCGACCAGACTCTGCTACCCCTCCTCTCACCAGCATGGAAGACCTTCCTGGAAAAACGAGCCCCACTACATGCACCCACAGAGAACACCAGATACCCCACTGCCAAGTAGCATCTCCACAACAGCCCACGTGCTGTAACACATGCAAAGTATGTTCAGAGCATCCTGCACGTACTAGGAAATGTGGACGATGCTATTCTTAGATCCCTAATTGCATCAGATTTAATCCCCTTAAAACACACATTAAAAGTCATGAAGGAAAAAAAATAACACCACATTTTAGTACGGGAATCTCGATTTAATGCTCTCTGCGGGGCAACTGGACGAAATGACAACCTCCCTAGCAATGCGTAGCCCCGGCTTTCCATCACCCGCAGGCTCAAGCAGGTTTCCCGGGACATGCGGCTGCTCCTCCCTGACGAACACGGCTCCCTGTTTCCCCTTCCTCCGCAGACCTCACGCCAACAGCCCGCGGCAACAGGGCAAGCCTGCAAATGACAGCAAGCGGAGAGCAGGGGCGCGGACCCAGGCCTGCAGAAGCCGAGAAGCCGCGGGCGCTTCTCCAGGCCGCCGCGTCCCCACCGGCCCGGGAGCGAACGGCCCAGGCCGCGCTGCAGCAGCTGCCTGCCGAGACAGTGCGACACACACTGCTGCCGGCCCTGCCCCGCCACGCCACGCCACGCCAAAAGCATCGGGAGAAGGCAGCGCGAGGGGCCCCGCACCGCGGCGGCAAAAGGCGCCCTCGGCAACCGCGCGCTGCAGCGAGAAGTGGCCTCCAGTCCAACACCGTCGGACGGCCCCTCCGCGTTCACTCACGCCGGCCGCGAGATCCGCCGCAACAGCGGCCCCGAACACAGCGCAACCAGCGAGCACCTCCCCACAGCAGGAAATGATCCGAACCCGCGCGACGGCCCCGCCAACCGCTGCTGCCGCGCGACAGGCCGCGACCGCCCCTTCCGTCCCCACCCGCGGCAACGGCCGTAGCTCCGCCTTCGGGCCGGTAACGGTGGGGTCTGGCACAGCCCGCCGCTAGCTGCGATTTCCCTCTGGGCTGATCCTGTGTTGGCAGGGTCCGTAGCTCTAGATGCGTCCGTGACGGCCGGGAGCGCCTGCCGCCATAATGCGGCAGACTGTGCCGAGGTCCCCGGTGGCTACCCTTATCCCACCGCGTAATCGGTGACCCAGAGATGTACCCACACCCTGGAGGTTCGAAATACAAGCCCATGTATCGGTGAGGTGGCAGCAAACATTACATAGACTCATAGAATCATAGAATAGTTAGGGTTGTAAAGGACCTTAAGATTATCTAGTTCCAGGCTGGTGTGTTCAGGACATACATGCCAGGCTCCCATCGGTCATTTCCCTCCAGGAGTAGTTACGGACTAATTGACCTCCAGAGGTAGTGCGACAGCAAACATCACACTGGGACGAGAGCAGCTCTTAGTAAGTAGGAGGATGGCACCTCCAGATGTAGTATATTCGTCCATCCACCAGTCCCTCCCGTCGTCGCTTACCGCTCCCTGAGCACCTCTTTGGCCAGGCACTGCACCCACTGCCGGGGAGCATCAGTTCCCCCATGTGCCTGCCAACGGAAGCCGGTTTCGACAATCCCTCGCAGCATGACCCCCGCTGGCCATGCTCATTGCAATTTTGCCACCATATTAAGCAGTTCAAGCTTCGCTAAAGGTGAAATTTCAGGGGCAGCTGGGCTAAAAGTCCCCATGACAAACCTACAGGGTGGCCCCAACCACCTCTCAGCAGGGGACAACCAGACAATCCTGTGATAGAATAGATTATGATTTGTGTTAAAAAAAGGAAATAGAGAAGTGATAGTTTGTTACAAAAATATGGAAAGTCATGAAACAAGAAACCATTAATATGGGGCAGAAAGTAACTGTACGAGAAACTGAGGTATTATATCCAAGGCAATGTTTATAAAAAGTCACCATCCATAACTTCATTGGGTATAAGAAAAGCAAGTGTTTAGAAAACATGGGGTTAAAATACTTTTAGCCTAACTTAGAGAACGATGTTTGAATTGTAAGCCCGTGAAGTGGTAACAGCCCCTTTACAATGTTTGTGTTGCAAGTCTGTGATGTGACAATAAGATCTAGTAATCCTCCTAAAACAAGGTTTCCCATAAATCTGCTAGTTTCGGGTACCCCTCATCCACCCATCTTGTGTTTCTTACCTCTTGTAGAAGGACCACTCTGCTCTAAATCTTAGTCAGCTGTCAGAAACTTGCAAACATGGCTGGTTTTAATGAATTGTGATGATTGAGGCATTTTGGCTGTGCTAAGGGTGAAAAGTGAAGCCTGAGGAAGACTACTTACTTCATCTTGAAGACCCTGCCCACAGGAGGAAGAGTTCTTACTTCATCTTGAAGACCCCTGCCCACGATCATCGGAAGGCAGTGCGCAAGCGCCAAAACGCAGGGCACTTACGATAATAAGCACTTAAACTAATTATAATATCCCCGCTTCTCTCTCGGTCACCTATTGAATATTTGTGTTTATGTGTAATAAATATCTGTTTGCTTAAACCCCCGGTGTGCAACTTAGGTGGAGTGATGACTCCCTGCGCACCCAGCGCTGCTTGCTTATCCCTCATCAACCAGCACAATAAAGAAATTGGCTGCTAATGTCAGTACTGACGTTAGTTTTTTTTAATAACAGAATTGGCCTTTATAACAATACGCATGCAACAAAGATATCTTCAAAATTCAGCAAAATGGTTATTAGGAGCAGGCTGCATTTTCAGGATTAAAGCACTTTTCACAAAAATACATTTTACTGTTCCTGTAGCTCATGTCACTGCCCTACCCAGGGAGGCACCAACAGGAAAAGCAGTGGTGAGAGCCAGACTGCTATGTACAAGCTTCCGGAAGCATAAGGCAGAAACCGGCTCATGCACTTAAGACTTATTTCCCTTCAGAAAAACCAAGATGAGGCTCCAGTTTTCTCCCTGACCATGGCAATCTGCATGGTGATTCTATCCCCCGGTAGAAGCCCCCCCGTGGCCAGCCAGCGCGCCCTCGTTGCCTGCCCTGCTGGGGAGGGACAGTTGCCCCGTGTGCCTGCCGGTAGCAGCAGCCATTAAAGCCAGTTCCGGCCCGTTTCCGCTGCACGCTCCCTCCCCCGCCCGTGCTCGCTGCCCTTTTGCCGCCATGTTGTACACTTCAAGCCTCGCCTGAGCTGAAACTTGACACGTGGCTGTGCAGGAGGTGCCCGTGAGGAGGGACAAGGGCCCATCTCACAGCCAAGCTCAGGGACACTCGAGAAGAAAGCGAACCGGCA